>JARGCV010000631.1:0-2500 GCA_034064705.1 Bothrops alternatus
GCTGGGAGGCTTGTTACCATGCCCAATTAATACAAAGCAGTAAAGCCATAATATCTCTTTTAAAAGTTTAACATCTCCCCAGCTGTTAGATCTTGCTAAATGTTTTACGTGGCTATTGTATTCTGTATGTTATTTCTTCTCGAAAGGCAGAAAGTAGTAGCCAATGCTAGATTTCTTCTCTGGATCTAGGAATGCAATTCTGTGCTTTTGTAACAACAACAACAACAGCAATGAAGTTAGAAGGGACCTTGGAGGTCTTCTAGTCAATCCCTTGCTCCTTTGTGGCAACCCCTGAGATATTGGAACACTGCTATCATGTCCCACCTCATCCTTCTCTTCGTTAAACTAGACCTACCCAATTCCAGCAACCGTTCTTTTTATGTTTTAGCCTCTGGTCCCCTGATCATCTTCGTTGCTCTTCTCTGCACTCTTTCTAGAGTCACAACATCTTTTTCACATCGTGGTGGCCAAAACTGGAAGCAGTATTCCAAGTATGGCCTTATTAAAGTGTTATAAAGTGGTATCAACCCTTCACGTGATCTTGATTCTATCCCTCTGTTAATGCAGCCTAGGACTGTGTTGGCTTTTTTGGCAGCTGCAGCCCACTGTATCTGGAAGAGGACTGATCGTTATTAAATATTTTCCTTGTCTCCTGCATCTGCTGGCAGACAAAGGGAATGGAAATAATTCTCAAGTAGAAATATGCTGGCAAATTGCAAGTGGACCATCAGTCAAATATGAGCCAACAGTGTGCAGCAGCAGACAAAGAAATCAATGCGATCCTAGGCTGCATTAATAGAGGGATAGAATCAAGATCACACATGATCTTAAAAAGTCTTTGTGTGACCATGCTTGGAATAATGCGCCCAGTTCTGGTCACCACAATATATATATATATATAAAAGATGTTGAGATTCCGGAAAGAGTAAACTGAAGAGCAACAAGAATGATTAGAGGGCTGGAGGCTAAAACATATGAAGAACAGTTATAGAAATTGTTATGTCTGGCCCCTCTCAGCTCATTAAAATCCACATAAATATGTCTTTAAGAGGTTTATTTAACACATTTCAAAAGAATTCACTTCAAAGCACGCTGCTGGCATTTTGCTGGCAGGAACGGCCAAGTCTCATTTATTTACATTTAGATTGAAACATGCTCTTCCCACACCTTCCAATTAACTCACTCTTTCTTTCTCACATTGTCCAAGACCTCATTATTCTTCCGTAGATTTCCAAAACATCAGAAGACTGAGTTCAAACGCACTGCTCCAGATATCAGGCTACTCCTTGATTAACGTTGCTCGTGACAAAGGCGTAGTCTCTCTTTTCCCTTCTAATATAGTTTCCGATACGTCACTTCCCCCCATTACTTCCTTTTTCCACTTAACTGACACCTTCGCTTATCAAACCTTCGGAATCTCGGATCAAGCCATCTATCTTCTTGATCCAAATCTGACCCCTCACTTTGCGAATCTGACCCAGACTGCCTGTAAATCTCCTCCCTGTCTGTCTCAGCTGCCGGGAGGGGAAAATACCCAGAGGGGCCTGGCTGCTCATCCTCATCCTCTGACACTTCCCAAGCTGGTCTAGGGACACTCACAACAGAAACTGGGTTATGTCCAGTCTAGTGAAAAGAAGGACTAGGGGAGATATGATAACAGTGTTCTAAAATTTGAGGTGCTACCACAAAGAAGAGGGGGGGTCAACCTATTTTCCAAAGTACCAGAAAGCAGGACAAGAAACAGTGGATGGAAACTAATCAAGAGGAGAAACAACCTAGAAACTAAGAAGAAACTTCCTGACAGTGAGAGCAATTAACCAGTGGAACGGCTTGCCTTGAGAAGTTGTGGGTGCCTCATCACTGGAGGCTTTCAAGAAAAGACTGGACAGCTATTTGTCTGAAATTTTATAGGTCTCCTACTCATTTAGATAATCTCCAAGGTCCTTTCCAATTCTGTTATTCTGTTAATACTGTTCAATCCAGTACTGAGTTCCTGTGAAGGAAAGAGGAGTGCCACTTGCAACCAAGTGCAAGCTGTGTCTCATTACTTTCTTTTTCTTGAGATTATTCTGACATTTTGTCCACCCAGGCAAATCTCGATTGTCTCGAACAGCTGCTGTTGATGGATTGTGGCAATACAGAACAACATCCTATAGTTTCTTCTGGCACTTCAATGTTTCCATTTGCCATTGTTGTAAACTCTGCTATTTCACTCCAGGAATCATATTTCTTCTGATAACAGTTAAACAGGGTTAAAAGCTATTTATTTTAGCTATTCCATTCTCCCTTGCCTATCCATCAAGGAGAGAAAAAGAGTTGAGAAACTCTTTGCCAAAATAAATACTCAGGAGTTCGGACTATACAACTCAGAGCCAGAGAGAACCAAACTGTGCTTAACTGATTGACAGCAGCTAATTATAACCATCCATTAAAAATATTTTTGTTGATGATACTTACTTCATAATTTATTGTTGCAATAATTCTGAGAGTTTGGTACAGG
>JARGCV010000631.1:7500-140000 GCA_034064705.1 Bothrops alternatus
GAAGAAGAAGAAGAAGAAGAAGAAGAAGAAGAAGAAGAGGAGGAGGAGGAGGAGGAGGAGGGGGATGGGGAGGAACTTGCTAATGATTAGCATCTGTAGTGTCTTGGATAGGCAGGAAAGTCACTGTATTTCCCAAGAGATACATTATGTTCCCATAATGGTAAGTGTTTTTAAATTACCCTCTATATTCCAATTACATATAACACTTTTATGAACATTTACGCCCTGTCTTTTTGGCTGACACATTTCTTCTTTTCTGATTATGTTCAAGGTCTGTGCAAGCTTTAACAAACTTGGTTTCCTGACCTTTTTTAATGGCTCATTACAAATTTACACAGAGCAACGGGCATCTTCTTTATTTACTGGTGAAAATACCATATTCAACCAGCAATAAATTCTAAAATGATTTTTTTCCACTATGCTCCTTGGAGCCATTAAGGAGATCTAATTTCAAAAGCAGCATAATGGCCTCTACCTGTTTATGTTAAACAACTAAGGTTGATTTGATGTTATTTTCAATGTATAATGTTAAGTCCTCTTTTTTTTTTAGTAGTTTATTAGATGACACTTACCTCAAAGCACCAATCTTTTTAATTCTCATAGTAAACAGCAATTTTTCATCAGTGGGAGTCACATTATTATGTTTATTTCCTATGATAAACCCAAACTTTGCCATTTCATTTTTGATGTGTGCTGTTGTGCCTA
This sequence comes from Bothrops alternatus, assembly GCA_034064705.1. Lineage (NCBI taxonomy): Eukaryota > Metazoa > Chordata > Lepidosauria > Squamata > Viperidae > Bothrops > Bothrops alternatus. The sequence continues at coordinate 8,206 of JARGCV010000631.1, forward strand.
CAGTAAAAAAAATCACAATACAATAAAGGTTTTATTATTATTACCATTATTATTATTATTATTATTATTATTATTATTATTATTATTATTATTATTATTATTATTATTATTAATCATTGCACAGTCAGCCAGATGTTTAGACTGGATTTGGCATTTTTGTCTACCTATCGAGTCCTTACCAAGGACCTGGGATAGGCAGATGTGGATGTTTGATGGTATTACAGATACCGCCGCAGGATGGAAGCAGTTCCTAGTAAGGCCGTCTTTTGCAATTGACTAATGGAAAATTTGTCAATGCCAATGGTGTTCAAGTGGTGCTCCAGTTGTTTTGGTATTATTATTATTATTATTATTATTATTATTATTATTATTATTATTATTATTATTATTATTATTATTATTATTATTATTATTATTATTATTATTATTATTATTATTATTATTAACTTTTCATGAAATCAAAAAATTCAGGAAAAAAAATAATTTAACATTTTGCCTCATATTCAAAAGACATCCACATAGAATTTAGTCGAGGTTAGGTAGGGAAATCATCCCAGGATAGATGAGATAGTATTTGGAATGATAACAATTACCAAACCAGTAGCTTAAACAACCTATATTACATGTCAGCAAATCTAGCGCCATTTTGCCAGTGAACTCTTGAAAGGCTCAGAAAATTGGGAGAGATCAGCAAGGAGATATTTCATTTGTATTGGCCAAAGTTTGGAATGGCATACCATTTCAAAGAATTGTGTGCCAGATGGCAAGCCTTAGCTTTATGGTCTATTTCAGATTTCCTATTTAACTAATGTAACTAGTTAGGTATATATTCTTCCTATTGATCCTTTCCACCTAAAATTGCTTAAAACACACTTTTGCCGGCAGGCCTGGGGCAGCTAACACCTTGCCCCTAGCCAGTGTACGTTTGTGTGTATGTTTGTGGACGATTGGTTTTTCCTTTTTTTTTTTTTAGATGAAAAAATTCTTTTATTAAAACATTCAGCATTGAACATAAAATCATAGTATGCATCAATCATCATAGCACCTGATATACATCACTAAGTATTAATCTTTATAATTAACTTAAGGGTTTTTATATTTATGTATGTTATTGTAATTTCTATCATGTTGTGAGCCACCCTGAGTTCTCCGGAATAGGGCGGCATAGAAATTAAATAAATAAATAAATAAATAAATAATAATATTATTAAAATCAGAGGTGCAATCATGCATGGAAGCAAAACAAGAAGGGAGACACCAGAAACTCCATTTCTTTCCTTCTCTAAGTGGACAGAAGATCTGTCAAGAGCAAAGAAATTCTTCTGCTTACCTACCATCACAGTGGTCTAGCCCTAACTATATTGAAGTCATTGTACAAATGAAAACAATTGCATCATTGGCTGTCATTTGCACAATGTTGTTGTGTTGCATAAGATGTTTCTTGCCCGCCTGTAGGACTGTTTGCATGTCCATTAGATTTGGGACTTTGGAAAATTAGGATTTTTATTCCATGAGAAAGGTCCCCTCACTGATGAGGCTCTACTGTAAAGCACCGTATGTGGACAGTAGGCAGTTTATGGCTGATTATTGCACCTGGATAGTCTAGCCTGTTTTAAGTAAAAGTGGAAAAGAAGGAATGGGCATCTTTGTGGTCCTTCTCTCCTTTATACTCTGATGGAACCTGTCTGAGCTGCATTAACTGGAAGGTTGCAACAGTGATTTATGCCCCAAGCAGTAGTCCATATTTTGTTGCTAAGATCTGATAGCCCTAATAAGATATAGTGTCACTGTAAGTTTTATATGAGTTCCTTCCATACTAATTCGATACTAAAACCACAAAGAAGAAGGGGTCAAGCCAGTGGTGGGATTCAAATACCTGAACAACCGGTTCTCGTATTGGATGCAGGCCTAGAACAGACTTCCGGAAGTGGCATCCACGCACTTCCGGTGGGCCATTCTAGGCCTGGAAGGCCTCCTCCAGACCTCTGAGGCCTAGACTGGACTTCCGGAAGCAGTTCAGCCAGTTCTCTGAACTCAGCAAAATTTAGCTACAAGTTCTACCGAATTGGTGCTAACTGGCTGAATCCCACCACTGGGTCAACCTATTCTCCAAAGCACCTGAAGGCTAGACGAAAAAAAAAATGGATGGAAACTAATCAAGGAGAGAAGCAACCTAGAACTAAGGAGAATTTTCCTGACAGTTAGAACAATTAATCAGTGGAACAACCTGCCTCCAGAAGTTGTGGGTGCTCCAACATTGGAAGTTTTTAAGAAGAGACTGGACAACCCTTTGTCTGAAATGGCATAGGGTCTCCTGCCTGAGCAGGGGGTTGGATTAGAAGATCTTTGAGGTCTGTTCCAATTTTGTTATTCTGTTAATTCCCTGGCAAATAGAAATCACATCACTAGTACCTTAATAAAATCAGAAATGGAAAACAAAGCAGCCAGTTCAACTTCTGTTTTACACCACTGGCAGAAAAAAAAAAGCATAAATTTGTAATCCAACCTTTTGCAAACTGTGGAAAAGCAATTAACAAATGTAAACATTTGTAAAGTGTATATTTGTGATTTCAATATTATTTCACAAAACAAGTATTCTAGGGCTTTGTTTTCCTTTATCAAATGACTACACCGTTCTTATTTGCAGAGTGCAGCTGCTCAAACAAAGGAATAAGAATCTAGCTCTTAATACTTTTAAAGCTGTAGTTTACACCCCTGCCAAATGAGCGATTTAAAGCACTATTTTCAGTTAATTCCATGCATTTCAACAAACATGCCTATTTAGCTAATTTGGTTAAGAATGTTATCGCCCCAATTCATAAGAATAATAGTTTTCTCTATGGGTTTCATTCTGGATAATTTTGCTTAGTTTATTGAAAACATTTTTTTAATCTTGCATTTCCTCCAAAAGACGTTAAGGCAGCTAACAATAGTCACTTAAATCTCTTCATTTGCGAATTAAAAGAAAAGAATCCAAAAAGGAAAAAAGCTCAACTGCAGATTTAAAATGGGGTATAGGTAGCTTCAAAGTAATTTTTAATGGCATAATTCTTCTAATTCCTGGTGAGCATTTGGACAGAAAAAAATTAGGCTAAGAATGTTGATTAAATGTACAACTTTGCAGGCCAAAAGTCCAAGGTTGAGAGGACAATAGCACGCTGGCTGAGGAATTCTGGGAGTTGAAGTCCACGAGTCATAAAAGGACCAAGTTTGAAGACCCCTGGAATAGGCAATCAGTCTGATCACCAGTCACTTGCATTATCTAATCCAGCGGTCCCTAATCTTTCCAGCTCTGTGGATCAGCGGCAATGGTACTAGTGATGGGGGCTAGGTGATGACTTTACATGTGCACCCACCACTTGTGCAAATGGACCTTTGCGTGCTCACTTGCCTGCTGCTTATGTTGACCAGTTCCCAATGGGCTGCGGACCATTACCAGGCCATGTACCAGGGATTGGGACCCCTGATCTAATCTACTCCTGGACGTGATGGAGAAATTCTCTGATCAAAATTAGACTGCAATGTTTTCTTCACAATATTTCATTTTTTCAATGGGAAGACCAATGTCAGACAAGTGTGATTTGCAGACACACATTCATTATAGATAGAAGATCTCTAAAATTAAGACACCCATTGCACAGAATAGCTGCAAGAATTATCAATTCTTCATCCTACAGGCTATAATTTGAGCAAAAGTATCACCATCAGTAACCTGATGGTCAGTGTGATTAGTTCAATGCAATATCTGGTTCCTTTAAATGGTTTCTTAAGAATCCTTTGTATATATCCAGTTATGCTCCTGGAAATATTTAATTTTCTCTTTTGTATCTTGGCTAACTCCGTGTTATAATTGGTCTATCCCACTGAGTTGGAACCACAATTAAGTTCTATTCTTTTGAACTTTACTGTTGGTTTTCCAAAACACATACATCTTTATAAAGCCTTACACATTTCCTGCACAGCAAGCAACATTCAGATCCACAGTAGTTCTAAGCAGAGATACTTCATTTATTTCTCATAGGTTAGTTAATAACCAGAAACATTTCTTGGTGTCAAGGCTATAATATGATGAGGAATATATTAAAGCTTAATATTTCTTTTAGGTTGCAAAAACATACATTAAGAAGATGTTTTGGAAAAAAAATCATCCCTCACATGCAGGTCATATGGGACTCCATAGACATATTCATACAGGGAAACTTACTCAGTATAATTCTGTATGTGTTCAGAGCTCAGCATACATTAATCATACTAGATATATATAAATATGCATAAGTCCTTTCCTATCAATCCTCAAAGCAACCCTCCCCACCAAAGTGGGTTGTGGCATCTTAAATATAATGAATTTCAGCATTAATGTAGTAAACTGGAGCTCATTTTTATACCCATCTATGCACAGCACCAAGACACGCACACCGACTGTGAGAGAGCAAATCTAGGAGAAGTAAACGTAATAGTTTGATAATGATAGGTAAAAATGGAAAGCTGTTATGTTTCATTCTTGATAACTGCATCTTTATGGCCTTGCAACATATTCACGAGAATGCCAAAATCTCATGAAATCTCACTAAAACTTTGTGAGATGCTGGTTACCTTTCGAAAAATTTACTGGTAGGCCCTGGGGTCTTGACACAGATTTCCTCCAAAAATCACCAAAAATATTTTCATTCAGGATGTGGGTATCTCTTAGATGGTGTTTGCTTCTTTGCAGTGAAGCCATTGCAAAAGTGTCAAATGAATCAAAAGAAGTCTATGTAAGCCATCACTTTCGCAACCAAAGGCTTTAGCAAAACTAGGCTGGTTCTCTCCTTGGTTAGTTTTCATCTATTGTTTCTTGCCTTACTTTTTGGTGCTTTGGGAAATAGTTTGACCCCCTCATCTTTGTAATAGCTCCTCAGATATTGGAAAATTGCTATCATGTCTCCCCTCGTCATTCTTTTCATTAGACTAGACATACCCAATTCTTGTATTCTTCATATGTTTTAGCCTCTAATCGTATTTCTTGCTCTTCTGTTTACTCTTTCACTTCACTCTTTCACTTCAGAATGACAACAATGTTTTCATGTCCCAACTATTCCTACCAAACCTTTAGTTCAGAAATGTCAAACTCGTGACATCACGTGACATCGTGCAACATATCGGGGTGGTTTTGCCATTGGGGTGTCCAGCCTGCGGGCTGGCAGTTTGACACCGCTGCTTTAGTTGGATAATTTTAACTGCTGTGTGACAGCAACTTCGACATTATTTCAAAACTGAAGAACATAAGACTGAAGTAAGACTTTCAGATCTGAGAGGAAGTATTAAATGTTGAAATAAGAGAAATGTTGGTTACTAAATTTAAGATATTTGGAAATTACCAGAAAAGAAGAATATTATATTGTATTATTAATTGGTTGATGTAAGATGGTGAGAATTCAAATAGATAAGACGTGTATCCTGAACATCAGATCTGGTGATGAATTGTGATAAAGGGTATTGGTTATTTAAAACTTGGAAATTATAAATATTAAACATTAAATTTAGATATTAATGGGAAACTAAAAATTGGGGAAAACTAACCAGAACATTGATTATCTAAAAATATTGAATGTTAAAACAACTAGGATATGTATAAACTAAAAATTATTGATACATGTAAGAAAGTAAGAAACCCAGCGACCGGTTAGGGCCCATAGAGTCGGCCTTCTCCAGGTCCCGTCAGCCAGACAGTGTCGCCTGGCGGGGCCTAGGGGAAGGGCCTTTTCTGTTGCGGCCCCGGCCCTCTGGAATCAACTCCCCCCGGAGATCCGTATCGCCCCCACCCTCTCCGCCTTTCGTAAACTACTAAAGACCCATCTCTGCCGGCAGGCCTGGGGCGGTTGACATCTTGCCCCTAGCCAGTGTATGTCTGTGTGTACGTTTGCTGAATGAATGGTTCTTAATTTAGGGGTTCTTCTTTTTTATATTTTTATATATGTACAGTTTAGTTTTTATTGGATTTCTATTTATGCTGTAAGCCGCCCTGAGTTCCCGGAATAGGGCGGCATAGAAATTTAATAAATAAATAAATAATAAATAAATAAATAAATAAAGTTATTTTTATTTAATCAATATAATAAGAATAGTATTAATTTAAATATGATACAGTAAATACAAAGGAGAAAAGAGAGGAAATATTTAATGTAAAAGTTTGAGATCTGTACAAAAGATATTTGTATGTTATTGAATTATTGATCAACTCAGCCACCATCTTGCTTTTCAATTACTGAAATGTAAAACTAGAAAATCAATAAAATTTTCTTTAAAAAAAAGACTTTCAGATCTGAATTCAGGCAATATTTGGATGTTCAGTGTTTCGTTCTGAGCCTATTATTGCAACAAATGGAGCTCAATTTCTTAAACATCTGGTGTTTGGCATTCTGGAAATGATTGGAAAATGGTTGTTTTCCGGGTTTGCTATTAAATGGAGGGAAAAGGTAGTTGTGAGTACACTGCTCCAGGGTCAAACTAATGATATCTTATGGAAAGAGATGCATTATTTTTTCCCATTTGGATAGCAAATGAGGTTCAGACAACATTTCAACCCAAGATCTCCAGGGACTGAGAGGAAGGAATTAGTCTAATGAACAGCTATTAATGACCGGTATTTAATTCCCAGAACTCCTTGTTAGCGACATACTTTGTTCAAAGTGCTAGCTGCAACATTTCAACATTTAAATTGCTGCAGATTAGAATCTTTATGGGGTTGTGTTTTCCCAAAAGTTCCTGGCAACTCTGATGCCAGCTTGGAAAGACCCGTTTCCTCAACAAATTTATATCAGACGTTAGCTGCCTTCCAGGAACCAATTCATCAATTCATAAAATAGTCCAAGTCAAATAATATTGACAAATCACATCTAGTTTTGATCTACCCAGCCTCCAAATTCTTGTCTCTTCTTGTGAGAAGGTTTCAATCTTGCAGACTCATAAAATTTCATGGAAGGAATTTTATCACACTTTGAGGTTTCAAACAACAGAGTCAAGATCACATGAAATATCAGTACCACTTTATAAATCCTTAGTAAGATCACACCTAGACTACTGGATACAGTTTTGATCACCCCATTATAAAAAAGATGTTGGGACTTTGGAAGAGTGTGGAGAACAGCAACTAAGATGATTAAAGGCCTAGAGACTGTTATGTCTGGCCTCTCTCAGCTCATTCAAATCCACGTAAATATATCTTTAAGAGGTTTATTTAACACATTTCAAAAGGATTCATTTCAAAGCAAGCTGCTGGCATTTTTGTTGGCCGGAACGGCCAAATCAGATCTATGTACATTTAGATTAAACATGCTCTCCTCCTCCTACTTCCCAATTAACTTACTCTTTCTTTATCACATTGTCCAAGACCTCATTATTCTTCGGTAGGTTTTCAAAACACCAGAATTCCAACGCACTGCAAAAGTTTTTCAAGCCTCTCCTTGATTAACGTTGCTCGTGACAAAGGCGTAGTCTTTCTTTCCCCTTCTAATATAGTGTCCGATACGTCACTTCCCCCCATTACTTCCTTTTTCCAGTTAACTGACACCTGCGCTTATCAAACCTTCGGAACCTCGGATCAATCCATTTATCTTCTTGTTCTAAATCTGACTCATCATTTTGAGAGTCTGATTCAGAATGCATACAGAGCTCCTCATTGTCTAGCTCAGCTGCCGGGAGGGGCAAATACCCAGAGGGACCTGGCTGCTCCTCCTCGGCTGCCGGGAGGGGAAAACACCCAGAGGGGCCTGGCTGCTGATCCTCATATTCTGACACTTCCCAAGCTGGTCTAGGGACACTCACAACAGAGACTAAAACAGGGGTCCACAACCAGTAGTGGGCCATGGCTTCTTGGCCACCAGGCCATGTAAATGACTAGCCAGATCACGCATGTGTGTGTGTGAGAGAGCACTCCCCCAATTTGTGATAGTGCTTCCCTGAGTGTTGCGCTGGTGCTAACCCTGCCCTGAGTATCCTATGGGCACTAGGCCCTCCCCAAGCATCCTCCTGCTGATCATGGATGGGTCCAGTTAATACCACTTCACAATGCCTTGGTAAGGCCACACTTGGAATACTGCATCCTGTTTCGATCACCACAATATAAAAAAGATGTTGAGACTCTAGAAAGAGTACAGAAAAGAGCAACAAAGATGATTAGAGGTCTGGAGGCTAAAACATATAAGGAACAGTTGATGGAATTGGGTATATCTAGTTTAATGAAGCAAAGGAAGATGGGGGACATAGAGCAGTATTCCAATATCTCAGGGGCTGCCACAAAGAAGAGGGAGTCTAGCTATTCTCCAAAGGGCCTGAAGGCAGGACAAGAAGCAATGGATGGAAACTAATCAAGGAGAGAAGCAACCTAGAACTAAGGAGAAACTTCCTCACAGTTAGAACAATTAACCAGTGGAACAACCTGCCTCCAGAAGCAGTGAATGCCCCAACACTGGAAGTTTTAAAGAAGAGACTGGACAGCCATTTGTCTGAAATGGTATAGGGCAGGGGTAGGCAACCTTGGCTGGCTCAGGAATTCTGGGAGTTGAAGTCCACGAGTCATAAAAGAGCCAAGGTTGCCTACCCCTGGTATAGGGTTTCCTGCCTGAGCAGGGGGGTGGACTAGATGACCTCCAATGTCCCTTCCAGCTCTTTTCTGTATTGTATTCTATTGTATTATCATATACTATTACCTGTTGGTTGAGCCTATATTGTTTGGCAAGAAACATATAAGAGCTTCATTTTTATTTCTTACCTTTTTTAAAAACACACACACACACACACACAAACACAAATTGATCTTTTTCTGTTTCAGTAGCATCTCATTTTTAACTTCTTATTTTCAGTTCTCTTGGACCATTTTATCTTTTCCTTGGACTTCTTTCTCATGGTTTCATTTTGTTTCTGGAATGCAGTATCAAATTACTGTATTGTTGTAAGTCTGTAACATAAACTAGCTGGTCAGAATGTCTACTTGCCGCTTGGCTTAAATAGCTCTTTTGTTTTCCCTTTGATTGGATTTCATGACTGGAAACTTCATATCCTCATCGAAGCTTGCTAAAACTGCCTTCTTAGGCATGGTTACTTAAGATTAAATATTGCTAGACATAGCAGGACTTACCTTTGAGTCCATGTGCATAAAATTAGACAGTCGTTCACATTATACGCATTTCAGAGGTTAGACTGTAATGCTTCTCCAAACATATTTAAAAATTTACGATTTTATTCCCAAGGTGAATATTCATTCCAGAGCAGAAGTGTAAACTTCACATCACATCTTTAATTATCTCACAAAACCTGATAGTACTTTAAGCCACCCCAACTCAACAGTTGTGCCTTGGAGGGGACTTTTCGGGTCACATTCCTCAAAAGTTATTAAATTTGTTTATAAAAATTATAAAAAAAATCTTCACCTTATTCCCTTAACCATTAATCTTGTTTCAATGTTGTCATTTCTTTTTCTGTTATTTTTCTGTTATTCTATCTCTATGTCTACCCTTCTATTTTTCAAAGCTGGGAAGATAAGAACCTTCTGTAATTCTGATCATCTTTGTTTACAGTTAGTTAACTAACTTTTTGAATATTATATAGAAATAAAGACACCAGATATTTTGATTAGTGTGTTTACCATCACTCACACTTAATAATTGAGGTCATTGGGATTATAAACCTTAATGTGTGAAATTGAATTCACTAGCAACACATTTCAAATCCGTTAATTGTCAGCTTGGGGGCCTCTGGATTAACAAGAATTTGGCAAAAGCAAATAGATATACTGCTTTTTTTCTTTTTCTTTTTTCTTTTGGTGATGTTCTCTTGGACTCATTAGTGCAAGCACATAGTTGAAACCAGATAGGATTCATTCTGTTTGCATTTTTCATGAGATAAGGAAAACAATTATAAGAAAATGCTACACTATCGTACACAATTATATTTTTGTAAAGCTTTTTCTAAATTCAGTTATGCAAAAGACGTCATGCCATTTCCCTTCACAAATAGGTATTTATTTCCAGTCCGATTCCTTATATTTCCTTAGTTTGCTTTTTACCAAGCGTAGTTCACCTGAGGCAAAATGTGATAGTAACCCGGGGATATGTATGAAATCTTCTGATAAATGTTCATCTGGTCATAATTATTTTAGATTCTTTAGACAAAACAAACCACAGTAATTCTATAGCACATGAAGTGACTACCAGGAGTCATTCCATATATGCTACCCAGAATAAGGGAGTAGAATTCAACGTGTTTATATGAAACTGTTTTATTGAGCTCTTTTCATATCTGGGTTATTATTATTATTTTTATATAATATTTTTTTATTTTTTTATTTTTCCAGACTCCCCCCAATACATATACCGTGATATTTATGAGAAGTTAACATACATTCTTTTTACATTCATATATAAGATACTTTTAATAAAATGAAATAAATACATACACATAACTTTTGGTGTTGCTCGCCCATTTCCTCTTTCACTGTATCCACACTCCTTCTTCTCTACCTTCTTTCTCCCTTTCTTCTCTTCCCTCCTTCCCTCTTCTCCTCTTCTCTTTCCTTCACCCCTATCCTCCCCTTTCTCCCCACTTCTCCTCTTCTCCTCCAACCTTCCTACTTCCTTCTCCCCTCCTTTACTCTTTTCTCTCTCCTCTCCTTTCTTCCCTCTCATCCCTCTTCAGATACAATTCAGGGGTAATGTCCGAGCAACTCCTCTCTCCAAATTTCCTTATCTGTATTATATACAATAAGATTAATTTTCTCTTACATTAATACTTCTATTTATCTAACCTTCTCGGTATATACTTCTATAAATATTTATACAACCTCCAGTTATTCAATACTGTGTCGCCTGGGTCTCCCTCCTTATCTGCTCCTTCTTCTTCCATCTAAATTGATGTTAACTATCTTTTAACCATATTCTCTTTTCAGCCAATCATAAAAAGTTCTCCAGATTTCATAGTAATCTGACTCTGTCTTATCTTTAATTGTCATTGTTAGTCTATTCATTTCTGCACATTCCAGTACTTTCCCAATCACCTCTCCCTCTTGGGGGGGTGATCTGGGTTATTTTGAAGAGTGGGGGAAATGGTGGATAATTAGAAGATTCTGCTGGGGAAGGAACTGTATCCTTGTTTCTTGTTGACAGTGCTGGTTTGTTGATCAACTTTCAGGGCTGTTGACCATATAATTAATCTCCATCAACATCCTTCATGAAAAATGGGAGACCTCACAGGATTGTCATGGTATGTGAAAATGACTTTGGAAAAGTGTTGCAGCCAAGAGATGGGTCAAATAAAAGGCAGCATAGCTTACAGCTAAGGCAAAACACACACACACACACACACAAAAAAAAAACAGGCTCAGAAGAAATCTTTCTTGAGCTGTAAAAAGGAGAGGGGGAGAGATGTATTGTATTTACAGACTTGCAAGATTCACCTTTTACACCAGGTGTCTATGGAGATTCTAAGTCATCTAGATCATGGTTGTCTCAAAGGTGCTTTTTCAAGAGGCAACTGGACTTTCTTGTGTTTCTTTTGAAGATATTTCGCTTCATAATCCAAGAAGCTTCTTCAGCTCTGACTGGATGGTGGGGAGTGGAAGGATTTATATTCCTTGCAGACAGCTGGTCCTTTGCATCCTTTCAGAGCAGTGTTTCTCACCATTGCTGGCTGTGGAATTTTGGGAGTTGAAGTCCACATGCCTTAAAATTGTCAAGGTTGAGAAACACTGTTTTAGAGGATCATTGAGGCCACTTGGAACCAAAACCACAATAGTTTGCACAATATTTTGCTTATATTCCTAGAGCAAATGGTAGGATGTCAACACCATTTTTTTTTTTGCTAAGGCATTTGGTTACTATGCAATTTTATGTCTACCTGTAGCCTAATATTTAGTTCTCAAGTTGGTAATTCAATTTTCTTTCTTCCTATTTGCAGTCTTGCAAATGACTGTGCAGTTTCAATTAGTGCTAGAGAAATAATTGAATAATGCCTTGGATGCAATATTGTGCTCCCTTCCTTGTGAAGAAACCACACTGATGACAATAAAACCTATTTTTATAGAGTTTATCTATTACTTCAAAGGGATGAGTCATATACCTTTGTCACTGAGATCTTTCTGAACAATGTATGGGCCAAAAAGTTTTCAGCAGAAATGTTATGTTTACACAGAAGAAAGTAAGCTTCACATAATTCAACTAGATGAAAAAAAAAAGTCATAAATTTTGATAAAGTTGAGGGTACCGTGAAGACAATTCCATCCAAGCCACCACCATATAAGCTTACAGCAACTTTGAAATTTCATCTAGAGACTATAGACTTTCATATACATATGTAGATCAAGTAACATCAGTGGTAAAAGCCTTTCAGTTGAAATGTTGTTGTTGTTGTTGTTTTCAAATTCATTCCATTTTCAAATTCTTTAAACAAATAAATAAATATAAGAGAGGAAACTTGAGGTAGTGCATGTTGGAGAATCAAAATGCAAATATAAAAGCAATATAATCTTTCATTGCTGGTTTAGGAGAAAAGAACCAACATAAGCAACCTAGAAGCAACCTAGAACTAAGGACAAACTTCCTGACAGTTAGAACAATTAACCAGTGGAACCACCTGCCTCTAGAAGTGGTGAATGCTCCAACACTGGAAGTTTTTAAGAAGAGACTGGACAACCTTTTGTCCAAAATGGTGTAGGATTTCCTGCCTGAGCAGGGGGTTGGACTCGATGACCTCCAAGGTCCCTTCCAATTTTACTATTGTTATTGTTATTGTTGTTATTATTATTATAATTATAATAATAATAATTAATCAAATCACAGTTTTTTAACAAAATAAATATTTTGAAAGACCAAGAAGTCCATTGCTTTGTTGAATATTGAAAGCTTCACAATGACAAGGAACAGTCATTAAAATGATGCCAGATGGAAGCACTGTATTTTTAACTTCACAGTAATTTGACATTGGTTTACTAGGGCAATAAGGGTGTCGTTATTTAATGGAAAACAATGTCACTTTCAAATGGCAAAGCTTAATCTTCTGAAGTTTTTATTGCACAGTTTAAAAGATTGATTGGATTTGATTAGATTTTTGTCCCGAGGACATAGTAACTTCTGTGTGTCCCCTGAGCTAACCATTAGGTCTTTTTAAAGAGGTGGTCAAGCTTGAAATCCTGATAGCTGGTGTACATTTACTAGATGTGTTTATGGTTGCTTAGTGCAGATGAAAAAAGACGAAGATGAAACAGGTTAATCTATAGATGACAAAGACTCTTGCCGAAAGGGGTACTTTACAATGCACGTTAGTACAAACAAATCATCCCTTCTTGGAGCATTAAAGTGGCTACATCTTTGGAAAATTTCCCTGATTGTTCAAAGGATGTCTCCAACTCATTGACATAGGTATGAAAGCATGGTCAATGGCAATCCCAAAGAAGAATTTGATGATGCAATGTTTAGCTTTGGTTAACATATCCTGTTAATTGCCTTTTCAAATGCTTTGGTAAACCCTAACAAATGCTGACATTCAAGAACCAAGACACATTGTTGCAACAGATGAAGTAATAGGTTTTGGTCACCACAATGTAAAAAAGATGTTGAGACTCTAGAAAGAATGCAGAGAAGAGCAACAAAGATGATCAGGGGACTGGAGGCTAAAACATATAAGGAACGGTTGCTGGAATTGGGTATGTCTAGTTCAGGGATAGGCAACCTTGGCTCTTTTATGACTCATGGACTTCAACTCCTAGAATTCCTGAATCAGCATGGCTGGCTCCGGAATTCTGGGAGTTGAAGTCCATGAGTCATAAAAGAGCCAAGGTTGCCTACCTTTGGTCTAGTTTGATGAAAAGAAGAACCAGGGTGACATGATAGCAGCATTCCAGTATCTCAGGGGCTGCCCCAAAGAAGAGGGAGTCAAGCTATTTTCCAAAGCGCCTGAAGGCAGGACAAGAAGCAACAGATAGAAACTAACCAAGGAGAGAAGCAACCTAGAACTAAGGAGAAATTTCCTGACAATTAGAACCATTAACCAGTGGAACAACCTGCCTCCAGAAGCTGTGAATGCTCCAATACTGAAAGTTTTTAAGAAGAGACTGGACAGCCATTTGTCTGAAATGGTATAGGATTTCCTGCCTGAGCAGGGGGTTGGACTAGAAGACCTCCAACGTCCCTTCCAACTCTGTTATCCTATCCTATCCTATCCTATCCTATCCTATCCTATCCTATCCTATTCTGTTTAAGATCACTTTTGTCTTTTAACATTTCTAATATTCTATATAGTCAAATATAGAACAGCCAACTAAACAGTAGGTATGACAGATAAGGAAAAATAGTGGCCTAAATGGTTATTGGTACACTAGGTGTCATACCAAAAAGTCTTGGCTACTACTTAGAGAACCTGCTCCCTGACAAAATGTCTTTTTGTCAATAAAAAAGCCATACTGTTTGGATCCGACCATATACTACATCCTAGGTTGTTGGGAAGAGGTTGATCGTACAAAACCCAATATCATCTAGAGAACTGGTAGTGTGGGTTCACATTATTCTGGACAGAGAATAAATCAGAAATAACAAAGGGAGGGAGGGAGAGTGGGAGGGAGGGAGGGAGGGAGGAAGGAAGGAAGGGAATCCTATTTAAATATCTTCCCCAAAGCTGACTAAAATAAGAAAATTAGATGACTAGATCTATTGAATGGAATGTCTAAAGATTAAATATATTCTTAACTATGGTTAAAAAGAATAAGAAATCTGAGCAAATAAATACATATCAACCTAGGAGGGATATATATTCTAAGTAGTATGTTATTTCTTATGTTTCATTGCTCTTGCTTTTCTTCCTTCTTTATTATTTTTTATTTTTTCTTCGCTTTTCTTTTTTTCTTCTCTCTTTTTATTCTCTTATCTATTCCTTAAAAAATATAAAAACATGAGATGGCTTATATGTGAAAAACAGAATTACATCTGTCAATGTAAATGTAACTAATTGTTGAGAAAACCTTTACTAGTAAAAATAATTAGAATTTGGTGGGAGAAACAAACTAAAATAAGGATTGTAACAGGATTGATGATAAGGCAACTCAAATGACTGAAACAAAAAGAAATATTATACTAATATGATGATTATTTTTAGGAATATTGGAAAAATTATATACTTAATTGTCATTTATTAAAACAATAAGAATTGCATTAATATTTGCAAACAAAGATGTTTTGGTGAAAGAGGAAATCAATTAAAATTAATATATGGAATACAGATTATAGAAATCAATTGTTAAGGAGTGTTTTTACAAATGTAACCCAGACAACGCACTGTTTACCAATTATTGAGTGACTTATGCTTGTTAAAAAAAATAATAAAAAATATATTTAAAAAAATGAAATAGGAAAATTGTGACAGCCTTGCAAAAAGCCAATGTAGAAGTGCAGATTTCTGTTTGGAAAGTATAGCAAAAGTGATCAAATATTTGGTTTAATGACTTAAATAAGGCCAAATTACTTTTATTCTGGGTATGTTCTTTGTTCCCTGATCAATACGATCAATATTTAATTTTCCCTCAATCCATCAGTAGATTCATCCAACTCTTCTTTTGATATATATGGGTTTTACTGAGATCCAAAATGTTTAAATTAGAAGGCAAAGTGGAAAAGAAATTATACATTTTTTAAAGAATTAATATTCAGGTTTATGTGCAAATTGTGTGTGAATGAAAAACAGAGGAAAATGTTGTCCAGGGTGTATGCAGGAATATGTGTATTAATTTGGTTTAATAAACTTACAATTCAAGTAAAGGACTCCCTTTGACTAATTATACTTACTCTCAGGAACAATTTGTCACTTTTTTGTAGCCTATGTGTAAAAATGTTAAATATGCCACAGTTTTTATCTTGTTATTAATTTGTCATTGATAAGTAATAAATACATCTCTATCATATAAGAATTGCAATTATATGTCTGCAATGTAGTTTTATTAGACAAATGAAGACACCAAGATTGGATAGGTTAATGATGTTCATTTATGCATGGTGTGTTATTCAATTTTAAATGCAAAACTGAAAGAGATAACAAAATACATTTTAATTTACAGATGGTAGAGTGATAATTGCTATACATTGGCCTATAAAATTAATGCTACCAATCATAATTGCATTTTTTAAAAAAAGCCCTGTTAGTTTACTGATACATCTCCTAACTACTTGTAATGCAGGAAAGAAAGAAACATGTAAAAAAACAACCTAAATCTAAATCCATCAAACACTAAAAAATTATGGCTGGGATGCACAGAAAAATTGTGTATGTAAATGTCAAAGCACAGTTCTGTGAATGCTTTCATGCTACTGAAGGTCAGCCCCCAAAAGAATAATAAGTCTCTGGAGGAACATTATACAGTTATGAGACCTGTGTCAGAATAGATGCTGTGTGCATCAAAGCATTTTTGCATATGTAGCAGCTTCATCATGTTAATCTTTGAACCTTGTCTGCAGAATTATACAAAATCTGATCCAGCTTAAAGATGGCTATCCACAGGAGGAGAATGGGATGGGTGAGGGCAAATGCTGACAAATAATAAGTTTGATTATATCATCACACAAAGACTTCAGTTTGAGTCCTTGTGTGATTTCATCTCACATATGTTGATATTGTGACATCATCAGCATTTTAGTAGGAATTCCAGTGAGAACATCCATAAAATATAGAAGAGTTTTGCTATTTATTTCCAGTCAAATGTTATCATCCCAATGTTTTGTAAGACAGGTTAAATAAACAAGCAATATATGTCGCTGGGACCGTACACTGGACTAAACCAGATAATCTACAACAGATTAACAGGTTTGTCACACTAAGGCTTAAACCATGTTTTGCAAGAAACAACTGGCTTCATGCAGCATGCTAACCCAAAGCCAAAACCACCACTGCCACAATATGCTGGCTTAATGAGAAAGGCAAACTAAGTAGTGATTTCCACATCAATGCCATGTCAACTGGATGAACTACTGAATGGGCAGAGAACCATAGAAATAACCTTGATGAAGAAATCAGCCAAACATGAACTAAGCCAGGATGAGGAAAAATTTAGAAAGAAATGGAAAGTGACCCCATCTTGAGTATCTTTGGTACAAGATGAAAGAAAACAAAATGAAGTCAGGTGTTCAGAATGCTGCTATTGTAGCCTTCATCAATAAAGCAGGTTTCCATTTCTTAACAGAATATCAGAGTTGGGAAGGACTTTGGAGGTCTTCTAGTCAAGCAGGAGACCCTATATCATTCCAGTCTCTCCTTAAAAGTCTCCAGTGATGGAACACACACAACTTCTGAAGGCAAGCTGTTAGGAAATTTCTCCTTACTTCTAGGGGGCTTCTCTCCTTGTTTAATTTACATCCATTGCTTCTTGTCCTGCCTTCAGGTGCTTTGGAAAACAGGTTGACTTCCCTCTTCTTTGTGGCAGCCCTCAAATATTGGAACGCTGCTATCATGTCCCACCTCGTCCTTCTCTTCATTAAACCAGACATATCCAATTCCTGTAACTGTTCTTTATATGTTTTAGCTTTCAGTCCCCTGATCTTCTTTGCTGCTCATATAATATGTTGACCATAACTGGATATTCTAAGTGTGATCTACAAGTCTTCTTATGGAATATTTTCCTTAATCTGACCAACGTTGATGAGGTATTATCAATTTTTGTGCTATGAGCCTGAAACATTGTTCAAATGTCAAGAGCAGGAATGTCTTTCTCTTCCCCCACCATCTCCAACCTTTCCATTAGAACAGTGCAGGAGAAACCACCCAAAGCAAAATGAAAAGAAAGCATGGAGAGGATTTAGTTTAATTTTAGCTCCATGTAATATTATTAGGCTATTTGAGAAGGAGGTAACAATGTGTGGGACTTTTCTATTGTTGTGTGATCAAAGATGACTAGGAAAATGCA
This sequence comes from Bothrops alternatus, assembly GCA_034064705.1. NCBI lineage: Eukaryota > Metazoa > Chordata > Lepidosauria > Squamata > Viperidae > Bothrops > Bothrops alternatus. The sequence continues at coordinate 26,117 of JARGCV010000631.1, forward strand.
TGTACCCCAGCTTTGGATGGCTACATGATGGTATCTAGCAAAATGACACCTGAAATAAATCTCATATTGTCAATCAATATAAGGGCAGGGTTTATCCATTCTTTTCTAAAATTATCTGAAGGAACTATGGCTGACTCTTCCCTATCACAGTGTGACTGAGATTGCAAATCCTAGAGGGCTACTGAAGACTAATAGATTGATGTCATCAACATTTAGGTGTCACAATGCAAGTGTATATGTGTATATCAAAGGGCCAGAGCTTGAATCATAGAATCACAGTATCACAGTATCACAAAATCTTGTGGTTGACCTGTTCAGTGTATATTCTTAATATAAGAATTATATCTTCTCTTCTCTTCTCTTCTCTTCTCTTCTCTTCTCTTCTCTTCTCTTCTCTTCTCTTCTCTTCTCTTCTCTTCTCTTCTCTTCTCTTCTCTTCTCTTCTCTTCTCTTCTCTTCTCTTCTCTTCTCTTCTCTTCTCTTCTCTTCTCTTCTCTTCTCTTCTCTTCTCTTCTCTTCTCTTCTCTCCCAAGTCCTCTCCTCTCCCCTCCCCTCCCCCACCTTACCCTTTCTCTCCTTTATTCCTAACAATCTCTCATATCTCACATGTTCAAAATCATAGCAAACTGTTCCCACCAGAGTCCTTTAAATCTTTTTAATAACACGAAGAAATACCCATATTTGAGTGTTTGCTTACTTTAAAGGGACTATTGCTTGATTTTGGATAATTAAAGTTTTTCTGTACTGCTAAAATGCAGGACACTTGCCAATGTTCTGGGAGCCATTATTAGCCTTTCACCTAAGGGAAACAGTGCTGGTTATGAAATCAACTAATTAATTAACAATATCCCTTCGCATCAGAAATGATCTTACATAAATTAAGCATGAAGTTTCAAAATAAAAAAAACTGGTTAATGAATATTAATTATACACTTTTTAGACCTTATTTGAAAACACTTCCTTGCATGCTTTGTTAATTCCAACTATTACTTCCTTAACTTTGGTAGTTTCCTTTCCACTGAATAAAATTATCTTTATTCATATAATCTGTTCTGTTAATTCTTTTGTAAACGCCAACTCTGATCTTACTTTAATCTATGAAAATGAGTTTCAGAATACAGAGCAGTTCATCAGTTACAGCCCAATGTCATCTTTTATTCTTCTTTTTTCTGATTTTTTTTTGTCTCCCAAAGTCCTTCACAACACAAGTACCTTTGTTGTATCAAGCCAAGGGCAGCTTTGTTGTATCAAGTCAAGGCGCAAAATAACCTTAAACATTGTTTCTAGTAGAAGCTGCAGATACCTCTGTGGTGCTCACTCAAAAAGATGAAGCCATACCGATTTCTAGCAGTTCTCATTCTTGACACGCATTGAAGTCTTCAACACTGTTCTCTATCAAGTAATACAGTATCCTTTTAAACACCTATCAGAGTGAGTGGCTACCTGAACATTTGTGGTGCAATGAATTCCACCAATTAATTGTGCAGTGACCAAAGAAGTTGCTTTCCATTGTCTATCTTAAATCTCTTTCTAATCAGTTTCACGAGATGTCTCTCGGGTTCCAAGAGAGAAATAATTTTTTTCTCTCTCTCATATAATTATTTAATTGATACTTCTCTTCTTCACTTTTGCTTTTCCAAGCAATGTGTTCCAAGTCTTCTAACTCTTTGACACTGTATTCCAGATTAGCATTAACCCTGGGCCTTATGTCTGCATGTGTGTAAAGGTGACATATATGATAAAATTGATGGTGATGATGATTATGATAATGATGACATCCAATCGCTTCTTAAAAACCTCCAGTGTTGGAGCACCCACAACTTCTAGAGACAAGTAGTTCCACTGAATAACTGTCAGGAAATTTCTTCTTAGTTCTAGGTTAGTTCTCTCCTTGATTAGTTTCCATCCGTTGCTTCTTATCCTGCCTTCAGGTGCTTTAAAGAATAGTTTGACTTCCTCTTGTTTGTGGCAACCCCTGAGATATTTTTGTTGTTGTTGTTAGTTGCAAACTTGTGTCCGACCCATCGCGACCCCATGGACAACGTTCCTCCAGGCCTTCCTGTCCTCTACCATCTTCTGGAGTTCATTTAATCTCACACCTATTGCTTTAGTGACTCCATCCAGCCACCCCATTCTCTGTCGTCCCATTCTTCTCTTGCCCTCAATCTTTGCCAGCATTAGACTCTTCTCCAGGGAGTCCTTCCTTCTCATTAGGTGGCCAAAGTACTTGAGTTTCAACTTCAGGATTTGGCCTTCTCAAGAGCAGTCAGGGTTGATCTCCTCTAGGACTGACTGGTTTGATTGCCTTGCAGTCCTATCATGTCACCCCTAATCCTTCTCTTCATTAAACTAGACATACCCAATTCCAGCAACCGTTCTTTATATGTTTTAGCCTCCAGTCCCCTCATCATCTTTGTTCCTCTTCTCTGTACTCTTTCTAGAGTCTCAACATCTTTTTTTATATCATGGCGACTGAAACTTCAGACCAAATTGAGTCATATCTGATTCTTGGTGACTATATGGGCCAGGTGTCTGCACATCTTCTGATCTTGCACTACTTCCTTGGTGTTAAAATTAGTGAAGATAACTGAAGCTCTCTCCATCTCACTATGAATGTGTCTCTTGTAATGCATATGAAGGAAGTAGAGCTTATTAATTAGCATTAGTACTATCCTAACTCAGGTGTCCCCAGCCCAATCCTAGAGTGGTCCCCCTCTTCTGCATTTCTTCTAGTTTGAGGACTGGGTAGGAACTTGAATCCACATCTCTTCATCTCAAATTATTGCTCTACAGCACGGGTATGAAACTTGCCACATCACGTGATGTGTTGCGACGTATCGTGACTCTTTTTTCATTGCCGGCAATGGGGTGAGCGTGGCTTCAGTATGATGAAACTGGCCCATGGGCTGACAGTTTGACACCCCTGCTCTACAGGGTTTTTGCAAAAAAATGTGGGGGGGAAAAACCAGTTTTTTTTTTTGTTTACTGGCAACATCATAATATGTGAGATTGAAAGGATAAGTTGAAGCAATGGCTAGCAGAAAGCATGTTCCACTATGATATTTAACCCCATTGCAGTGTCAGACCTATATTTACTGCATTTAATCAAACAGTAAAATATGTGTCGCCACTTTAGTGCGTCAATCTATCATCAAATGGAAATAATATGTATAATTTTGTCATCTCTTCTAGGTGTACCCCATTCTACAGACTCCTCTAAGATTCGTGCCCCTGCTAAATAGGGAAATGCTAATATTTATATGCTAATTAATTGCCGAATATTCTGGATATTCTGGTGGCTGGCCTGCCTTCCAGAACTGAGGGGCCATCAATCACCTTATCCTCTCTTGTTTTTAAATAATGCATTTAAACACAACTTTCTTTTTATTTCCCATTATTCTTATTTTCAACCATGTGACAGCATTAATATTTTTTATTTGTCTTATGCTACACTTACGTTAAGTCAGCCGTAACTGGAGGTGGCACTAAATTAAATTATACTGGAGATTTGAAACTATGCAGCAAATTCAAGGGATATTGTTTTCGACATGAATAAAAAATGAGACCAACTGAAATGAGTTCAGTGTACAAGGGTTTAATATTTATGCAAGTAGAAAATATGGGGATATTGAATGGAATACATAAAAATATATATTGCAATTAAAAGTGAAATTATAAGGTATGGGAAAACTGAGATAATTATTTATACGAATAAATCAGCCTAATGATCATGAAATAAATGCAAAACATGGAGAGGCAGAATAAACAAACTCTTGCTTGGTTGACCCGCATTTACGTGGCTGAGACCTGGCATTGCATTTTTCAAATTATTAGATTTTGGAATTCAGATCTGTGAAACGCACAGAACAGTCTGCTGCTTTTCCCTGACAAGCTGTGTTTTCCTATTTCCTCAGGTTTTTTTCTTTATCACAAAATGCTTCATGGTTTGTCATCCTTGGTTTGGATCCTAGAATGTGGGATCCAGATTATATCACAATTAGCTAGATGAAAAGGAAAAAAAAAACATTCAGCTGGTATAGACTGGGTGTTCAAAGAAGGGAACATATAACATTCTTGCTCTGGATTGGGTATCCATTAACTTCCATGTTCAATTCAAGGTATTGATCATCACCTATAACAGTGATGGTGAACCTTTTAGAGACCGAGTGCCCAAAAACTGCCCCCGCCCCCGCTCCGCCCCCGCCCCCGCCTGCCCGCAGGGCCACTCACCACCTCCAGGGTCCGCCGCAGATCATCCAGGCAGCCCAGCAGTGCCATGGTGGCCATGCCCTCTGCCCACGCCCCGCAGCATCAACTGTGCAGGATGGGGCGTGAGGGCAGTCTTATCTACGCTGCCTGGCTTCCATGTCCTTGGCTGTGCTGCTCCGTGTGGGCCACGCTCGGGGGCGACTCTCTTCCAGGGGAGCTGCTGGTGAGGAGGGGGTCATGGGGGGAGGCGAGGCTGGGGCAGTGGCATGTGTGCCCACAGAGAGGGCTTTGAGTGCTGTCTCTGGCACGCATGCCATAGGTTCGCCACCACTGACCTATAAAGTCCTTCATACAATAGGGCCAGGTTACCTACAAAGCCAGCTTCTCCTCATCACATCAGACCATCTCAAGTCTTTCAGGCAGGGAAGGGATGCTGCAGAAACTGTCAGTCAAGGAAATTCATCTGATGAAAGAGACACTTCTTTTCTGTTGCCCCACGTCCTTCCGCCAAACTCATTGCCGTCTACAAAGGGGTCAAAACATGGCTGTGCAATCTTGCATGAGGGACACAGAGGGTCATGCAACTGTGTGGCTGGCTAGACCCATTAGAGACCCCCCTACCTGTAATAACCAAAGTTAAATGGCCATCTTGAGACTGTCACTCTTTTGAACTTTATTTTATTATTCTATATTTTTTCTTTCAAAAATAAATCTTAACTTAATTTTAAAGGAACTTTGTGCCTGTGGAAAACAACACTTTGCTTTGCTCACTTTTGACTCATTCTTTGTCAAAGGAGGGATTACATCTTAATACAATGATGTACATCACAAATCTGGTCATTCCAAAACAACAGAAATCAGGTTTTTAAAAAATAGGAATAAAAATGTTATTATGGTGGTGCACCAAAGCTTACAGGACAGGGCTGTAATAAAAATTAAAATAATGAAATATAATATAAAATAAAATAAATAAAATAATATATTGAGAATGCTTTCCTATTCCCGTGCCAGCTTAAAACAATTGGAATACTTTTTTTGTTTTTCACATAATGTAACAGTCAGAATATAATTCTGCTGCAGGTCTTGTGCTTTCTGGTTCAAATAATACAGTAAAAAAAAAATCACCCAACCATTGAAAAATGTGTATTTAGGATACGATAACATTTCGACGGAGTATATTGAAAAACATGGCCTGAGACAAAATACATTTGAAAGACTCTTCTTAAAATATGCATTTACATAAAATATTCCGTGTTTACTTCACCACAAATGAAAGTACAAAATGGTATGAGAAAGGCTTATATGTGAATATATGAAGATGAATGCAGTTATAAAGAGAGCCATCAAATCCAAGTATAGACATTAAAAATATGCACTTTTTAGATCTCACTACACTGATTTAACCTTATACAACACACTCTTACTGGGATTATCATCATTATTGGTCAAAAGATAGTAGGAACAAACTACAATTAAGTATATTACAAATATACTGAGCTCTGTTAAAACAAAGAGAAATAAAACCTTGCAACATTACCATCTCTGCAAGTCAAACCTAGTTAATTTCTGATCTGATCAGCAGGGAATCCAAGGGCTGTAAGCCAGACAGACCTCAATAATGTCATCGAAAATATAAAATTATACCACTTTGGTACTGTTGCCAGGAAAGAGTGTCAATGCATTAAGGAAATAGACCTGGATTAGGATGAACCAGATTGTAGTCAAGGAAGATGGCTGGGTGACCTAGGATCAGTGATTCCTTCATGACCCTAATCATCATTACACTCTGTGACAAGCTAAATGAGATACTTTATTGCGTCATGTGTTGATGTGAAAACTAGACAAACCACGTGAGAGAAATACCATGACAAAAAGGGGAGGGAAGGGAAGGGAAAGGAAGGGGAAAAGAATCAGAATCAGTATAGAGCTGGAAGAGACCTACGAGGCCTTTTAAGCAATGTCATGCTTAAGCAGGAGAACCTATAGCATTCCACAAAAATAGTTGTCCAATCTTTTCTTGAAAACCTCCAGGGGTGGAGCACCCACAACATTAGGAGGCAAGCCCTTCCAGTGATTAATTGTTCTTACTACCAGGAAACCTCTCCTTGGTCAAACATTGGATCTTTCTTTACTGAGCTTCCACCTGTCCCTTCTTGTCCTGCCCTTAAGTGCTTTGGAGAGGTTCTTCTTCTTCTTCTTCTTCTTCTTCTTCTTCTTCTTCTTCTTCTTCTTCTTCTTCTTCTTCTTCTTCTTCTTCTTCTTCTTCTTCTTCTTCTTCTTCTTCTTCTTCTTCTTCTTCTTCTTCTTCTTCTTCTTCTTCTTCTTCTTCTTCTTCTTCTTCTTCTTCTTCTTCTTCTTCTTCTTCTTCTTCTTCTTCTTCTTCTTCTTCTTCTTCTCCTCCTCCTCCTCCTCCTCCTCCTCCTCCTCCTCCTCCTCCTCTTCTCCTCCTCCTCCTCCTCCTCCTCCTCCTCTTCCTCTTCCTCTTCCTCTTCCTATTCCTCTTCCTCTTCCTCCTCTTCCTCCTCCTCCTCCTCCTCTTCCTCTTCCTCTTCCTCTTCCTCTTCCTCTTCCTCTTCCTCTTCCTCTTCCTCTTCCTCTTCTTCCTCTTCCTCTTCCTCTTCTTCTTCTTCTTCTTCTTCTTCTTCTTCTTCTTCTTCTTCTTCTTCTTCTTCTTCTTCTTCTTCTTCTTCTTCTTCTTCTTCTTCTTCTTCTTCTTCTTCTTCTTCCTGAGTTGATTTGAACATAAGACCAACTTAGTAATTCTATAGAAACAGAAGATTCACTTGAATCAGTTTCAGATTGAATTTTTGAATAATATTTGTCTCCAAATTACTGATTCTGATGTGACTTAGTGATGACTACCTGAATCTGAATGCTGTTAATGAAATTAAAAAGTATGAGAAAACTTATATCTAGTGTACATATATTAAATATAAAAGCTGTTGTTCTATTAGATGGTCAAATATGAAATTTCATCTCTAGTGTGTGCGTGCACACACAGACACACACTCTAATAGCACCTCATGCAATAGTCAAGGAGAAAGATGACCTATCTTGATATGATGGATGAGCTTATTTCAGATTGTCACTTAAAACTCAAGGAATAAAATGAAAGATGGATGTTACAATTAAATTTCCTAATTAGCAATGCTATCTGGTGAGCTTATCGGGATAATTTTAGAACAGTTGGAAGTTATCATCTTAGCTTTAGTTTTGTACAAATTTTATTCATTATTAGAAAGTGGAATAAAAATCAGTTTGAAATACAAGCCTTGAAAAAAATACAGAAACATACTTTTCCAAGTAAGTACTTTACTTCCAAGTAAATACTCAGAGAGAAAAAACTGAAACTATTCAGGCAGGGGATTCTTAAAAAACCATATTGAACATTTTGAAGATGGACATGAGTTCAGCGGGAATAAAGATTTACTAGCTTTTTAGATTCAGAAAACTTATCATATCAGACTACGAGCAAGGGTTTTGCGAGATTCCCCTGCTGAATATTTGAACTAGCTTTCAGTTGGTTGGAAAAAGCATTGTTTTATCTCAGCATGGGTTGCTGGATCAGGGTATGACTCATTGGCTATAGCGAGTTATAGGTAGATCAAAGACTCCTTCAAAATACCATCATAAATAAAGCAGGTTGTTTGTCATATCAAGTGTTTTAATATATGCAGGGGAAGATGACTGTTCCTGGTTCTCAGAGACAAGCCTAGATCAAAGTGACAGCTGGCATCCCATAATGTGTGTTTGTGTCTAGAGGAGCCCATTCCTCCCCCCATTCCCCAAATAAAAAGAATCAATGCACTGTAGAATCAAGAGAAAGAGGTTTCCTGATTAGAATTTGAACAAGAGCCTACTTGAGAAGCAGTCATACACAAATGCAGTACTAGAAATAAGATTCTGAACTCTGAAACCACCTCGATTCAGAATTTTAAATGCATCTCACTAGGAGTTATTAACCATGGGATATTTTCTCAGTTCCTCTTAACACAACTAGATATTGTTATAGTGATTGTTGGATAAGGGTTTTTTTTTCCTTCCAGGGGTCCAAGGCAACCTTTGAAGAATGTCCGGAGACTGCAGGTAGTCCAGAATGCGGCCGCGCGAGCTGTCTTGGGTCTCCCAAGACATGCTCATATCACTCCAGCTCTCCGTGAGCTGCACTGGCTACCAATAGGTCTCCGAACACAATTCAAAGTGTTGGTTATGACCTATAAAGCCCTTTATGGCAATGGACCAGGATACTTGCGGGACTGTCTTCTGCCTCATGAATCCCAGCGACCGGTTAGGGCACATAGGGTTGGCCTCCTACGAATCCCGTCTGTTAAACAATGTCATCTGGTGGTACCTAGGGCTAGGGCCTTCTCCGTTGCTGCCCCAGCCCTCTGGAACCAGCTTCCCTCAGAGGTTCGTACTGCTTCCTCCCTCCTAGCTTTCCGGAAAGTGCTGAAGACGCATCTATGCCGACAGGCTTGGGGCGTATGAGCTGTGCTCTGCCCCTCGGCCCTAAAAGTGTCCCGCCATCAATGGCTGTGAATTGATTGTGTTTGTATGTGATATGAGTGTGGTTAATTTTAAAATTGTTGTTGTATCTTGTTGTGAGCCGCCCTGCGTCTTCGGAGAAGGGCGGCATATAAATGTGAATATTAAAATTAAATTAAATTATGTAAGAATGTCCATTTTATTCTCATAACAGCAAATCAATGGTTAATCTGCTTCCTGGGGGGGGGGGAAATCAGAAGGCCAATGCAGAAATGAGAACTCAGCCTGTTTCCCCAGTGTGTTTTCTTTTATATAACTATGTAGGGGAGCAGCAAAACCATATCTAAATACTGAAGGAATAAGTCTAGGTCAGTGATGGCGAAACTATGGCACGTGTGCCAGAGGTGGCACTCGGAGCCCTCTCTGTGGGCACACGTGCCGTTGCCCCAGCCTTGCCTCCCCCCGCGACCCCCTCACCAGCAGCCCCTCTGGAGGAGAGTCGCCCCCGAGTGTGGCCCACGCGGAGCAGTGCAGCCAAGGACATGGCAGCCAGGCAGCATGGACAAGATTCTGCCTCATGCCCTATCATGCAAAGTTGATGCTGCACGGCATGGGCAGAGGGCGTGGCTGCCATGGCGTTGTTGGGCTGCTTGGGCAATCTGTGGCAGGCCCTGGAGGCAGTGAGTGGTCCTGCGGGCAGGCAGGGCAGGGGGCAGGCTGGGGGCGGGGCCAGTTTTTGGGCACACAGTCTCTAAAAGGTTCACCATCACTGGTCTAGGTACTTTGACACTTTGGCTTCAGGTGTTAAAGGAAGAACAGGAGGAACAAGGAGTGGAAGAAGCAAGAGTGCTCATCGCTTGGAAGACATGTGACTGAACTATCTTCTGGAGGAGAAGCTGAGTCAAGATTTCATGTTCTCTAACTTCTGAGCTACACACATCCCCGTGGTATTGTGAGATAATATTGGATGCCACCCTCATGCAGAAAGATTAGATGAAGTAGAAAAAAAACAAGGCAAATTTTGCCATTGAGGGGCGTGCAAGGTAAATTATTCGGTGCTATAGTCTGCAATATTCTTGGCAAGACTTTAAGAAGTGGCTGCATTTTTCCTTGGGCTGAGAGAGACTGACTGGTTGAACATCACCCATCTGACTTTGTGATTAAGGTGGGACTAGAATTTCCAGTCTCCTGATTTCTAGCTTGATGCCTTAACCATACCACCAAACACGCTCTCCCTCTCTCTCTCTCTCTCTGTATAAATGTATCTCTCTGTATATCTCTCTGTATATCTCTCTATCTCTCTCTATATCTCTATCTCCATCTCCGTATGTATGTATGTATGTATGTATGTATGTGTGTATGTATGTATCTATCTATCTATCTATCTATCTATCTATCTATCTATCTATCTATCTATCTATCTATCTATCTCTCTAACCTCTATTATCTCTATCCTGTCTATCCTCTCTCTCTCTTCTCTCTTTCTCTGTTTATTTCTCTGTCTATCTCTGTCTCTGTCTCTGTCTCTCTCTCTGTCTCTGTCTCACTCTCTCTCTGCATTTCTCTGTTTATTTCTCTGTCTATCTCTGTCTCTGTCTATCTCTCTCTCTCTCTTTCTGTCTCTGTCTCTTTCTCAATCTCTCTCTCTCAATCTCTCTATCATCTCTGTCTGTCTGTCTGTCTGTCTGTCTGTCTGTCTCTATATATCTATATCTATATCTATATCTATATCTATATCTATATATATATCTATATCTATATCTATATCTATATCTATATCTATATCTATATCTATATCTATATCTATATCTATATCTATATCTATATCTATCTAAAATTATGCAGAAATTATGGCTACAGTTTCAGAAATATTTTCACTTTTGCCATTTAAGCAACCCAAATCAATCCGTAGCATTTTTGCTTGTCTGCTTATTTTAGTTTTGCATTGGGGACACCAAAGTCCAGATAATGCTGCTTCCTATAGAAAAAATAACAATCTCTGTTATTTCCTTTAAAATGTTCATCTGACAGCCATTCCAGCAGGACAATTCTCAAGTCAGTTTGAGTTAGTCTGGTGAATTCCTGCAGTCTGACATGTACTTTTAAGCCCTAAATTTGCCAACAGATTGAACATTAGCCTTTGTCACTGGCCAGCTGGAATTGCCAGTTAGGAATAAAATCGTTTAAAAGGGAATATTCCTTCAAAGATTAGTGGGGAAAAAAAACACAGTGGCATCAAGACCAACCATCCCTTATGCCAATAAATACTGCAATAGTTAAGGCTGAGTCACATGTTTATTATTTAGCCCTGAGGAAACATAATGGAGAGGCTGACTAGATCTCTTCCCAATGCTACTTCTTTAGCTTTCTGTTGCCTCGAGAAAGCCACAGGGCTTTTAGCAATGTTCTTCCCATTTTCTAGCACACGTTTTAGGAACAATATCCTTTTTAAGCTTGAAAATATGTTAATGCTACCTGAGATCCATGCTAATCAGTTATCGTATATTCTGTTAGACCTTAAAACTGGTGCATTGCACTTGAAATTTTTCAGAGCTATTCAGAAATCCTGTGGGCGTCTGCGTGCATGTTCACACGCACACACGCCCATGTGCCCATTCTCTTATAATAAAATGTAGCACGATGACTGAACACCATGGGGAAAAAATGACCTCTTGGGGTTCATCCATCCATTACATTAACCTCCTGGCTACAAAACCTTTGAAAAATGAAATGCAAATTAATCAAGTAAGAATCGCTGACCATGGCTGATCTTAAAAAAAAAAAAAAAATTAGGTAGGGCTGCACCTCGTTCACCCCAGGATGGAAGGCTATTAGGAAACCAAGAGAATGGGAACTTGTTGTTATAGACCTGTACACTGGACCCTAAAGTTAAAAAACAACAATAACAAATACATATACCAGAAAAATACAATTACAAACCATCAAGTTACCAAAGGTTGCGCTTGATTCAAGGAAAACTTACTTTAGGTACTATATACACATAGATAGATGATGATAGATAGATGATAGATGATGGATGGATGGATGGATGGATGGAGACAGACAGAGAGACAGACAGATGTCTAAGTACCCTCCAGCTATCTGGGGCTAAAAATTCCAATTAATATTATGGCAGTTGTATTTCAGGTTGTTTGGAAGACACCAGATTGTCCATCCTGGTGTTTAGACAAGCTGACATGGAAGAAGTTTCTTCATAACTTTTTAACTTCATATCCTATGAACGTATAGCAAGTAACCTTACTGGTTCTTCTGCCCTTTTTTCATCTCAGATATATTTTACTCCTGGAGCCATCTGTATATACTGTGCAGTTCCCTGAACCTTCCTTCTTAGATCTTGTATTCCAAATCATTTTGTGCCAAGTCACTTCTCTGAAGTTGCTCCTCTTCTCCTGAGATGTTTCCTTCTCCATACTTATTAATTTATTTACTTAAACCTGTTCTTGAGTTTTTAAAAGATTATACCTGATTTGAATACACATCTTTACAAGCACCTGGGCAGCAGGTAGAAGTAAACTCAGAACTCTCTCAAATATACCATTTGTCAGTCTATCTGTCCATCCATCCATCCATCCATCCATCCACCCACCCATCCATCCACCCACCCACCCACCCACCCACCCACCCATCCATCCATCCATCCATCCATCCATCCATCCATCCATCCATCCATCCATCCATCCATCTCACTCCAAGTCTGTCTGTCTGTCTGTCTGTCTGTCTGTCTGTCTGTCTGTCTGTCTGTCTGTCTGTCTGTCTGTCTGTCTGTCTATCTATCTATCTATCTATCTATCTATCATCTATCTATTGTGTATATGTTCCAGAATTATAGTGATCAATATTATTATTATTATGGCCATCTGTTTTTAGGTAAACATGTCTAGTGAAACAGGAGGGAAAATGAAAATGTGGAACTCTCCCAGGATTCACAAATAAATCAGCCTGAAAGTTTGGAAGTACAAGCCCTATATCAAAGGTTAACATTTTGAATAGAAACAATTAGAAGGGAGACGAGCAGGATCTCTATAGAAAACCTTTAGACAGGAGAGAATTTTTTTGCAAAAGAGAGGCAAGGCCCTTTTACCAGAGTTCAGTCATGTCGGATTAGGAATTAAAAAGAAAGGACCTGTCCTAGTTATCAGTCAGCCTGAAAAAAAGAATGATTGAAAGGTTAACTTGGATAATTGGGACTTTAAAAAAAAATCAGTGTAGATCAGAATGCTTCTGATTAGCATTTCAGTCACTCTGCATGACTTTCCCCACGGGATTCATTGTATATCCTCCTGACAATGTTCTTCATTTCTCTTTTCTCATCTAGCCATCAGAATTCTGTGAGTGTGATTTCGTGAAATCATTCAGGAGCTCCTTATTAAGTTTCCTTTCCTGCACAAACCCTGCATTTCCTCTCAGGTTTTCTGAAATGTCCTTCTTCTGCTTGAGAGATGATATTCTGGCTCCACGAGCCACGTCAATCACAATGGAAACAGCAATTCCCTCTCCCCCCACCTACTTGGTGTTTGCTGTGAATTAAAGGACAGTAACTCATCACATGCCAGAACTTTTGTGCTTCTTTTATATTTATTTATTTATTTATTTATTTGTTTGGGCTTGTATGCCGCTCTTCTCCGGAGACTCGGAGCGGCTAACAACATATATATAAACAACAAATTACAATAAAAATCCCAAACAAGAAATATCTAAAAAAATAATAAAACACCCACTCAAATTCAACAGTCAACCACAATCATCCCCAGGCCTGCCGGCAAAGATAAGTTTTGAGATTTTTTTTGGAAGGCTGGGAGGGTGGGAGAAGCGCGGACTTCAGGAGGCAGTTGGTTCCAGAGGGCGGGCGCTACAACAGAGAAAGCCCTCCCCTTAGGGCCCGCCCCAACTATGGAATTCATCCCTCCATGATGTTTATTTGACCCTCCCACTCTACTTTCCCAAAAGACAAGGATCCATTACTGAGGCATTTATTCCCAACTGCCTTAAAAATGAGCTCTATTTTTAAATTTGCAATGTATTATTTTAAGTCCTGCATTTATTTATTTGTTTTGTTTTGTTTCGTTTTGTTTTCCAGATAGATTTATTATTTTATTTATTAAGCATGTTTGCCTCCCATCTTACCGTGACGTAACTCTGAATGGCTTACAATGTTAAATAAAATAAAATAAAATAAAATAAAATAAAACAATACAACATGTAAATAGGGCACTTTGGGAGTTTCTTTTTAATGCCCAAGTTAATTTACAATCATGTAAGTATTGACTAAGATAGTTCTGGCAACCTCCTCTCTCCTACAGCCCTATGAATCACTTGGTGATTGTTCAACATTTTGAATTGTTTTAAAATATTCATTTATTTGATGTGCACTTTTATTTATTTAATGTCTAGTTTAGTATACTTTGATTGCATACATTAATTAATGTATATCAATTAATTAGATATCTGTGTCTGTATCTATATCTTTATCTATATTTTTATCTATATCTTTATCTTTATCTAGATATAGATATAGATAAATTGTATAATGGGCAAAGAAAGGGTACTCAGGAAATTTAAGAGCTGGTATCTTGGCTTCTGATCTAGTTTGTTTGGCAGTTATATACACAAATCATCAGGAGGCAGCACCATAACCCCTTTCTTCCTTATTCAGAATCATTCTATGCAGCCAGATATTATATAGCAGGGCTTTTCAACCAGTGGTACGGGTACCACCTGTGGTACATTGGCACCTGGCAGGTGGTATGCGACCATCCTAGACAAGTGGTAGCGGGAGAGGGGAATGAGCTGAACTGGTGGCAGCACCGCACAAGCCTGAGCGAGAGACGGCTGGAGCTGCAGGGCTGTCAGGGCTCAGCGGAAGTGCCAGGATCAGCACCAGGCTCCAGCTGGAACTCGGTGCTGATCCTGGTGCTTCTGCTGAGGTTAGAAGAAGCGCTGATCAGCTGGAAAGCAGCACTGATCCTGGCACTTCTGCTGAGCCCAGAAGAAGCACCGATCAGCTGGAAAGTAGCACTGATCCTGGCGCTTCCGCTGAGCCCAGAAGAAGCGCCAATCAGTTGGAATGTTGCAGCATCTCCAGAATCTTGTGATTTACATTCAGATGCTTGGCAACTGATTCATATTTATGACGGTCACAGTGTCCCAGGGTCATGTGAAGTGACCAAAACCTGCTGCAACCACCCAGCAGATGGGAGGAATAAAAAACAAACACCCCCCACCCCACCCCCGCTGCCAATCCTCAACAGAAATGCTCACAACAATGAAAACCTCGGACAGGAGGAAGAGCGCTGCCGGGCGGGCAGGCAGGCGTCTTGCTTGGCTGTGGCTTGGGGGGCACCTTTTTCAGTGCCATTGTAACTTCAAACAGTCACTAAGCGAACTGTTGTAAGTCAAGGACTACCTGTACATTATTACTTTTTTCTTTTTCTTTTCTTTTTTCTTTTTTTGGTCATCAAGTTTTTGACACCTTGCTAGGCGACTGGTGGTACTTGGATATTGCCATATCCTAAAAGTGGTACAATGGGTGAAAAGGTTGAAAAGCCCTGTTGTATAGGGTCTGTTGCTTGAGCAAGGGGTTGGACTAGAAGACATCCAAGGTCCCTTCCAACTCTTTTATTCTGTTATTTTATTTTATTTATTTATTTTTATTTATAATCAAATTTATATGCTGCCCTTCTCCTAGGACCCATGGCGGCTTATAACAAATACGGTTGAAACTATCAGGAGCTAAACTCACTGACTGTTGCCCTTTAGACGACTATATGCAATGGCACCCAACAGTATTTTTATTATGTTTATTTATATTTATATATTAGATTTGTGAGCTGCCCACCTAATCTATGAAAAAGGTTATATAGAATTTGTCAGACTACATGCACGATCCATTTTCCTTGAATGCTTTAAGCTGTTATTTCAAAAATGCTGGACCACATCTTTTTCAGCCATGCTTAAGGCAAAGTCTTATCCGGCATCCTATTATTCCAAAACCAAACCTCTTATTAATAGAGAATGGGCTACATTTTCCCCGCCATTAAAGCTTTCTTTGTCTGCATTACAAAGATTGCAATCCAAACACGGCTGTGTTCTTGCTTGTTTTTTTTTTTTTTTGTTTCTTCTCTAAAAATCTTAATAGTGGCTTCTTTTGCAGTCCCACCATATTTGTCAAGACAGCAACCTTGTTGAACTCATTAGAACTTACATCCAGGCAAATGTGTTAAAAATGGGCTCCAACGTGTGTTTTGGCTTGTTTGCGCTAGTGGTAATTGCTGACGGCGAAAAATAGCTTGATAATCATCAACATGTGTATAGCGAGAAGAACAATGTTTTGGGAAACTGGTCAGGTAAAAAAAGGCATTTCAAAGCAAATACCTTACGCTGAAATGTAATAAACGGGGAGCCAAACTTTTAAAAAGGAAAACAAACAACTTCTTTGGTGCCAGGATGAATTATTTATTGTTTTAAAGACACAGATTGTTTCGAGCAGATTAATTAAAGTACACAACTTCGGTATATGTTTTTTTATTATTATTATTATTGTTATCATTCATCGGAAGGGTGATTCATCATGTGCTGCCTGCTTAAAATGGGAAATAACCGTAAAAGGAGGAAAAGGGCAATGCTGACCAGATATAATTAGAACAGGCTGAGAAGATGGTAGCAAAAAATGATTTTTCTTCTCTTTTCTCAGCCATGGAAGATGCCCTTGCTGAGCAAATTACATTCTCTTTGCAAATGACTAAATAGATTACTCTGACATTCACTTTATCAGGCAAAAATAAATCAAGGAAGAAGGATTCCTTGGAATTGCAAGCAACTTGGAAAATGCAAATTATTGGTAAGGATGGGGTGGAAAGACAGAATGGCTTTTTATTAATGGTAGAAGAGTTGCAAACTAGAGGAGGGGGAAAAATGCACCCAGCTGCTTAAACCCAGTTCTCATATTTGCCTAATAAAGAGTGGAATGGCTGATTTGCATTCTGGCCAAAGTCCTATCTACAGGTTGAATTTCTTGTCCTCTTTAGAACAATAAATTAACATCCGGGGAAGGACTCCCTTTGCAGTGGAAGATGGGTGACAATTGTGGGAGCCAAGCAACGTGGAGAAAACTGAATTGGGGCATACTTTATCTGTATGAAAGTAGGAAGCTGGGCACACTTCCTGCCTCTTGCCTACAATGCTGTAAGCTGTCAGGCTCAACATACCAGAATGTAGCAAAATGTACCAAAATGCATCCTTTGAGAGTCAGATTAAAATCACAGTCTTCTTGCAGTGAATGTTTCAGGCTCAACAAAACCTGAATGGTGGTGTTCCAAATTTACTGATGCTTGAAAGGGGTTTTTAGGTTATGAACAAAAAAGAAGAAGAAAATAAAGAAGAAAAAGGAAAATGGAACAGGAAGGGAGAGAAGGGGTGGGGTGGGACAGGGAGGAGAGGAGAGGAGAGGAGAGGAGGAGAGGAGAGGAGTAAAAAAAATAAAAGTTTCACCTGGATACAGAGTATAATTTCGTATGAAAATGGGTCTAAATGAAAATTACAGTACAATAAAATTTAAAGTATATGTTTATTGTTGACTTTTATGATTATTTATTGATTGGCACCCAAACTGGAGTTATTGTGTCATTACAAAGGAAGTCATTCATATTCAGTTTACTTGATATTACAGTATGAATGCTATAGGAAGGAAGGAAGGAAGGAAGGAAGGAAGGAAGGAAGGAAGGAAGGAAGGAAGGAAGGAAGGAAGGAAGGAAGGAAGGAAGGAAGGAAAACAAGGAAAGGTTCAGCTTATCTTTGACTTGTTGCGAGTATGTTCTTACAATTTTGTTGACAAACATATGGAAGCAGTTTCCTACTGTCTTCTACTGGGATGATGGATGATATCTCAATACAGTCCCCAGCCCTAGAATTTCCAGATGGTAAAGGACCTCAACGGTACTCAAATAGTTAATGCTCTGTAACATGCCCACAGACGTAGGCAGTATTAAAATTTGAAATACCGCAGACATATTTCCCCTTTCAAATAAAGCCATGCTTCAAGAATTTACCCTAATACAAACTGCCCCATTATTGGGCAACTTTACTAAGAACTTGGATGCAAAATCTGCTTTCTTGCTTTCAGAAGACTTCTAGCTGGTAAACTGAAGGAAGTGAGAATATAGGGCATTAGCAAGCCCATGTTTGAGATCTGAGTGCTGCCATGGGATGGGGTGAGCTCCCACCCTTTGCTCCAGCTCCTGCTGAGGACTTGAAAGGAGTCCCCAACTAGGCATCCCTCAGGTAAGGATAATGTCACCAGCTAATTCTTTCAACCTGGAAGCGCCTTGATGCTTCTGAGACAAGTGCAATGCAATACAATGGGGAAAAGAAGAGAGAGTGTGGAAATAGAGATGTTAATGACTTCCTGACACCCAAAATGTGTAAAGGTTGGCTTTCTCCCTTCATTATTCCACAGAAATGCATTTTTAACTTTCTCCTTCCCTTTCTTCCCTGGCCCAGGCACCGCAGATTCATTATGATTAGTTTGCTAGTTGCATATTTGGTGGTGCGCATAGAATCATCACAAAAAGACGTTGCAAGGTTAGAAAAATATTGCCGCAATTTACTCTGGCAGCCCTGTTGTTTCTCAAAACTCAACTGACTGCTTCCGAGATTGGCCTTGAAAGCCAAATGCAATGTAAAGCAACCAAGTATATCCCTTAGAATTGGAACATGTCAGAAATAATATGTGAATTGATGTGCCTCTGGTCTAAAATTCTTTGCATTTCCCTCCATTTTTTTTTCATAAAAGGATTGTTGTTTCTGTTGCTGCTGTTTTTAAGTTTCCCAGAAACATATCTCTGTCTGATGCAGTCCTCTCTCTTTATCACCATTAAGCCAAAAATATTTAGAATTACTATATTTAAACTTAAACTCTGGTTTAAAAGGATCGAGACTGAAAATTTAATGCAGGCAGTGATGGGATTCAGCCGGTTTGTACCACTTCGGCAGAACCGGTATCTAATTTTTTGTTGCCCAGGCCCAGAATGGACATCCAGAAGCGGCATCCACACAGAGAACCAGTTGTTCACATATTTGAATCCCACCACTGCTTGCAGGTATCATGGTTCAAGGATGTACTAAATACCAATAATATTGTAACTGCAGCAGCCATTCCATAATGTCATAATAATGCTTCTAAATATTGTCAGCTGTTGTTTACTGTAAGTAATGAAAGCACTTGTATATCCTCACAATTCTGCTGGAGTGACAGCCTCCTAATTTCTTCAAAGTTGTCACCCTTTTTAAAGCCACCTTCAGGTTTTGCATAAGCTTTTTAAAATTAATTTAGAATCTCTTTAATGATGTTAATGCACTTTATTTTTTTTACCAAGCTCCCAAGACTGCTGCCAGGGCTGTTTTCTAATATATGTTTCTCTATTAGACTCCTGTTTCTAGATCTAGGGGGTGAAAAATCTTTGGGAAATAAAAAAAAATGTTCATGGTGTCTTTTCTTGGAATTTTAAACCAGAAAAATTCAAGAGGGTTGCAAAAAAATAATAATAATGCAAAGATGGAAGTACAGTAAAAAAAATAGACATTCACACAAAGTCTTTACCCCAGAGGTGGATTTGAAAATTTACTTCAATATGCCCATGGTTCCTCCTCCTCCTCCTCCTCCTCCTCCTCCTCCTCCTCCTCCTCCTCCTCCTCCTCCTTCTTCTTCTTCTTCTTCTTCTTCTTCTTCTTCTTCTTCTTCTTCTTCTTCCTCCCCCTCCTCAAAGACGCCAACTGAAAATCAAAAATCTACTCCAATAATGACTAAAGATAACTCATTGGCTGAGTTAAACATAAACTGAAATCATTGCTTGAAAACCATGTGTTCTGTGCCTAAAGACTCCTCTGGAATTGCACTGTTAAAGGGTTTAACTTTTTAGCTGAATACCACCCTCATGCCCACAATATTTAAAATCTCTCACCTACACTTTCCTCAAGGGAGAGTAAATTCAGTTTTTTGTACCTTATAGTAAGGGAGGACAATCCAGTAGTCTTTCATAAATTTTAATCAATCGGTCTGGTGGGCAGGGATTATGGAGATGGTAGTCCAAATCTTTGGGCAAATATCTGATCATCCACCCTTGCTTCACAAGACGCAATGTGAAGAAACATAGCAATAATAGAAAGTGTTTTCCTATTGAAGATTCAGTTAATGATTGTTAATGCAGGCTATGTTTACTCTGTTTTTACATGCAAATCTCCACTCCCATAACATTTTCATAATAATCTCTACTGGCACAAACACGTATAGCTCCAATTAATACTAATAAGAGCTTGGTGCTCTGCAGACAGAGGACACACAGTGTGACTTCCCTCCCTTGAAATTTAAAAAAAAGTGGTAAGGAAAACATTGGCATCCCTTAATGGTAATCTCATAACATAAATACAGCTTGTGTTTCTTCTCCTGGGTTTCTTTTGTATGCAATTAGCAAAATGCTAGGTTTTAGGATACACAGTTAGTGGCTGGAAAGAGATTGAGGATTTATCTATTGCAGAGAGATTCATGATATGGTTCAGCCCATGAAGAGCAGAACAAGTAGAATTCATAGTGGGGTTTGGAAGGATTTTCCCCACCCTTTCATATATGTCTATAAAGTGGGAGATTTTATATCTCTGCCCAAATAATAATAATAATAATAATAATAATAATAATAATAATAATAATAATAATAATAATAATAATAATAATAATAATAATAATAATAATAATAATAACAACAACAACAACAACAACAACAACAACGAGGAGGAGGAGGAGGAGAAGGAGAAGAAGAAGAAGAAGAAGAAGAAGAAGAAGAAGAAGAAGAAGAAGAAGAAGAAGAAGAAGAAGAAGAAGAAGAAGAAGAAGAAGAAGAAGAAGAAGAAGAAGAAGAAGAAGAAGAAGAAGAAGAAGAAGAAGAAGAAGAAGAAGAAGAAGAAGAAGAAGAAGAAGAGTAGAAAGCTGAAACAGAATTCCTCTTCAAGGTTTTGAATAGGTTTTTTTTTGTGAAACTGCTTCTGGACTCAGTGATATTTTCCAGCTCAACTAATCAGATTTTCCATATTGTGTATTCACAGTTCAGTTGTGTTGAGGGGCAGTTCTGTGCCTCCATCTGTCAGTGACATCATTCTGCCTTGATTCTTCTAAGGAATAACTTGATATCCCAGTGTTTTATGCAATTGATGATGTACTAAACGAGATTTCCACCATCCCGGGTTCAGATAGCAATGATGCAGAAAACAGGATATTTTCTTGAGTTTCTTTCCACTTTCTTGGCAAACTTAGGTGGATTTTTAGTTAAAATTCATGATCGTTAATTGGTTCATTTACATAATCCTAAATTATTTCTAGAATGTCTTGTGAATATCTTGAGTCCAGCCCTGTGGAGTAGAGTTGATTTGCTACTTTATGACAAAGGATTGTTCTTTTTTAAGACTGAGTAAAGCATTGTGTTTTTCTGCTCAAGAAACAATTGTCTAGAAACAGAAACATTAAGAGGATAAGCATAAATCACACGTGTGAGTTGAAGGTTGGAGACATTCATTATACCTTACCTAAGCTATGTTTGACCAGATTGCCCATAAGGTCAACTTGTTTCTGTAATTTGTAGGAATTTAGGTATCTGCCTGTACTTGGACAGCAATTACATGATTATCCAGAGTGTAAAAAATCAGTACTTATTTTACAAAAAAGTAGTAAGATGGCCTACTTACTAATCAGTGCACAATAGGTATTTGTAGTATAGACAGAATCAAGGCAAAAAAAGATAAGTTACTGGGTTTCCCAGAAGTATTCAAACTATTTTGATCTTGAAGGGGTTCCTTTCAGCATTCCAGATTGAACAAGTATTGCAAAGTGCTTGTTCAAAGTCAAACAAAAGGAACAGGGATTTCAGTGGCAGTATTTTAAGGAATCCCAACACTGGAAGCAACCTCAAAATTGACTGTTTCATCTTCCTAGCAGACAATTGTCACAAACTCAACATAGTTTATTGGGACACTGGGATATTTCTAGTCTCCAGATTTTTTCAACAGAACATTGGGACTATTTTCAAAAGCCATAGTGTGGGCTCACTGTTAGTGTTCTCCACAAATATTCCTGGATGGTTGTCCGTGAAATCTCATTGTTTCTGCCAAGGAAGACATTGATTGGCCACAAACTCAACAGCTGTACATGTAAAAACAAACAAACAAACAACTAGATTTACTGAGGTTTCCAATACATCTTTAACTGAGCCAGACATAAATTATCCAGCCAGGTTCACCAACATTCCCCATGTCTTGTCAGATGTCATGGTAAATTAAGGAGTTATGGTGGCCCAGTGGTTACAATGAAGTACGGTATGCTAGGCAAACTTTATCCACTGCCAGGATTGATCCTGACCAGTACAGTACATACAGTACATAAAATAAGGATAATTTTATGCACATATTAATATGCCAGGGCCATTTATATGACCTTGGAAGGAGTGAACATGAATGCTGTGTTATATAGACCATGAAAATTGATTCTGATTATCTTAAAGTAATAATAGGTTGGAAACAAAGGCTTGAATCCAGACCATGATTTGGAAAGACAGACTAGAATCATCCTGCTCTTGAGGCTGTAATATGGTCATGTGGTTTATGCCTATGAGCCATAGTGGCATAGTAGTTAGAATGCAGTATTGCAGGGTAATTCTGCCCACTGCTAGGAGTTCAATTCTGACTGGCTCAAGGTTGACTCAGCCTTCCATCCTTCCAAGACCAGAAAAATGAGGAACCAGATTGTTAGGGGCAATGTGCTGACTCTGTAAACTGCTTAGAGAATGCTGCAAAGCACTACAAAGTGATATATAAGTTGAAGTTCTATTGTTATTGCTATGTCTGGGACTGAATTTAAGATGGTACATGGATGTGGAAGTGATTCTCATCTGCATTCGATAAGCAATTATTGGACAGGAATTTTCCTAAGTTTGACATACCAGCCATTGAATCTGGATGACTTATAGAAAGTTATTTCAGCAACAAACCAAAAGGAGATTAAATTATGCATCCCGGTGACACCAAAAGTTTGTAATGGGGCTTAACTTTGGCAATTTTTTCTTGACTTTTATCTTCTACGGCTTATTGCATTCATCATCAATAAGACCTCTTATTTTGATTAAGGCAATAATAAGACACCTGCACGGTTCTCTCATTGCTAGCCATTGCCTTCCTAGCAATAATCATCAGATTAGTTATTTCTCTATGGTCCTCCATCATAAAATAGGCTTTGGGATATAAAAATTAGGTTAAGTTGAATTTTCATGGGGTTCCTGTTTTGTAGTAAAAGCTGACATTTGGGAGGGAAAGATATAAAGTAGGTTCTGAAAGACCAGTTGTGTCTTAGAAAGAATTGCATTTTTCGATAAAATTGAAAACTTTCCCCTCTCTGACCAAACCATGGAGAGTTTTCTTAATTGTTTTAACTTCTTTTTCCAAAACAGCTTCAGAAGTTTTTCAAACAGACTTTATTTTTTTTGCTGCATGTCTAAGTGCTTTAAAAAAAAAAAACAAGTGAAGTTTACCAGTATTCATTTTTAAGATCTGTGCCTGCTAATGTAAGATAACCAGCCCTTTCTTTATTGCACTGAAGTGCTTCATACTGGCATTTATTTAATTATTCTGCCAGATTAACATGTCTGCAGTTCATGAAAGCTGAATAATTTGTCCCCTTATGAAAATGCTTTCATTGTACATTAACTGTACTCAACATGGCCATTGTTAATTTTTCTTTTCCAATGTAGCAGTATTATGAAAACTAAGTAGGGATTATAACTGTATTTATAAAACCTAATTACTCTTTAATACAAGGATGCATTCTTGTTACTGGAGACATTGGCCATGAAGCCAATAATACGATAAATATGAAAACAATAAATATGATTCTTTGTAATATGTAATTTATAATAGAAAATTTGTTTAATAAAGAAGTGGGGGTGGTTAAGTGATTGATCTGATTGTGTTGTTACTTCTGTTGGGGATGCAGGGTTTTTATATCAACATCCTCAGTGCCTTAATAAAAATGAAGTTTATTATAAACTTGTTCTTCAAGTATGTTTTTCTTTTCTTTTCTTTTTTATTATTTTTATTCATTTATAACATAAAATGTAAAAATACAAAAGCAAATAGTAGAGGACAACAGTAGAAAAAGGGAAAACAAAAAATGGTGTGAAGAAAGGAAGGGGAAGAAACAAAAGGCATTGACTTCCGACTCTCTCTGTTACAGTAAAATCAGACTTTAAAATCAGATCTCAGCTTTTTACATTTCTGTAGTAGTTCAGGGATAAGCAACCTTGGCTCTTTTATGGCTCGTGGACTTCAACTCCCAGAATTCCTGAGCAAGCACGGCTCAGCTTGGAAACCTCTCCCTTTCCCCTCAGCGTAGCTGGCTCAGGAATTCTGGGAGTTGAAGTCCACGAGTCATAAAAGAGCCAAGGTTGCCTACCCCTGCACTAGCCATTTCTGTATCGGCAGATCAGTCTAATCGGTAAAACCCAAAATCATAATATCACTTTTTCCCATCTCAAGCACAAAGTCCAGAAGCGGTTTCCAAGTAGAAACAAAAGGACTTATGTTCTTTTCTTTTATCAGCTCAGTCAATTTGGCCATCTCTGCTAATTCCATCAGTTTTTGTAACCCTTTGTCCATGGTGGGAATTGAGGCATCCTTCCACATTTTTGTACAAAGCAATCTTGCTGCCGTCACCATATATAAAATCAAGAGTTCCAATTTTTGTTTCCCCAGTTCTCTTTACAATACACCCCAAAGGAAAGTTTCTGGTTTAATCTTTACATTCACTTTAAGGATTTTCTGCATCAATGTATGAATTCTACTCCAATATTTCTTTGCCTTATCACATGTCCACCATAAATGATAACTTCAAGTAGGTTTTCCTATCTGTCAGTTTGTTTTTTCTGTCCGTCATATTGATGTTCAAAGTTTTCTTTTTTGGATCACTTGAGCTAGATCCCAGTTCTACTTCTTCAACATATAGTCTCGTCACAAATGCTTTCAAGGCTGTTTGCTGTTGCCAATGTTACGTATGTTAGTACTCACATTACTATATGTTTAATCATTCGTAAGCTTCCATGAACCATTTTCAGTCTCCAGTCTATTCTCCTAAACTCAGAGCATTAGTTTAATTATTCCTTTCAATGTGTCAGATCCCCAACAACAATCATATTTGCACTTCCTATTGTTAATATCTATACATAATTCATCCAGAATTATATTGCCACCGCACATGTTTTGTTTTTTTTTGGGGGGGGGGGAAGGAAGAAGATATGTAGACAAGATCAAGCTATCACGCGCATCCATAAGTTTGAAGCATATTTTTTCACCCATGTGACACTCTAAATTCATTAAAAACAGGCAGGGTGTAGCATAGTAATGACTCTCTATTTCAGTGGTTCTCAATCATATCTTTACCCAGAGTCCCTTTAAATATCTTTTGTGGCCACAGACCATGGTCACAGACCCCCAATACTTAACTCAAGATTTAAATCATAGCATTTTTCAAGCTTTCAGGGACCCCCCCGTGACAACATCACGGCCCCCCAGGGCTGCCTAAGTCCATAGGTTGAGAACCGCTGGTCTATTTCAAACTTTAATAGCAGATAAGTCTTCCTTTTTAGAAGAACTAAGGTAGGATAAAACAACACTACAACATTATTCTGTCTTTGCACATTGTCTGAATGCTGGCCAGTTTGAGTCAGCTGTTTAGCTTCAATCCCAGCCTGCCCTATTTTCAGTTTCAGTGCTTGGCTTATATATTCAGTAAAACTAAGTATTTTAGACCTTTTCAGAAATCACAGAAAAAAACCAAATATAATAATAGCAAACAGTAGGAGGGAAGTCCACAACCCTAGAGTATGGTAAAACAATGATCAAAATCTAAAGATAAATATAAGATCAAAATTCATAAAACAATACAAAACAATACTTTAAAATGGCATTAAATGGCATTAAAATGACATATTTTTTTCATACTGAATAAAAGTAGACAACGAATTGGGTAAAAAGATGGAACTTTAATGAAGGCTGAACTTGTGATTAAGTGCTTTGGGGATGAATTTCACTACAGTACCTATTTGGGTTCTTGCAGTTATAAAGTAAAACTTTTAGTGAATACTGATTTCTCGTGTATGGCTTTCATTTAATATTGAAGAACAACTAACGTGGAAGTCCAATTATGATTGCAGTCTTGTATACACTAATCTCGGGAATATGCTTCATTGAAGAGTCTAATCTCAGTAGATCAACCTGGAATCACATTATAAATTCAAGGAATAGGAGCAAATCAGTTTAAACCAAGTTAAAATGCATGCACAGTAGTACCTACTCATCTACTCACATTTGCATGCTTTCAAACTGCTATCTGAGCAGGAGCTGGGACAAGAACAGGACTCACACTGTTACACAGACCTCGGTCTCAAACCCAGGCTGTCAGGTCTACAAACTCACTGTCTTTAACTGCTGAGCCTTCGCGATGTCTATGTGTCTATGTCTATGTCTATGTCTATGTCTATGTCTATGTCTATGTCTATGTCTATGTCTATGTCTATGTCTATGTCTATGTCTATGTCTATGTCTATGTCTATGTCTATGTCTATGTCTATGTCTATGTCTATGTCTATGTCTATGTCTATGTCTATGTCTATGTCTATGTCTATGTCTATGTCTAATCTAGATAGATAGATACAGGGCTTTTTTTCCTCATAGAATGCCCAGAACGAAGTTCCGGAACCTTTTTGGATGGAACCTTATAGAGTAGGCAAGGCGAGTTGTATGATGTGTGTGAGTTCCAGAACCATTTTTTTTTTAGAAAAAAAGCACTGGATAGATAGATAGATAGATAGATAGATAGATAGATAGATAGATAGATAGATAGATAGATAGATAGATAGATAGATAGATAGATAGATAGATAGATTTTATATATATATGATTAATACTATCTGTAAAATATGACTCCTGGGTATATTCATATTATAAAATAAATGACTCACGATCACCAGGAGAATCCAAGTAGGAAAAATATTTAATAAAACCGAGCTTTCATCGGAAACTTCCGACATCGTCAGGGTTAAAAGCTAGTTGACAGAAACGCCTTAAATAAGGTTAACTAACGCTTGTGCCCGGCTCCTGGACTGTGTCATCGGTCCCAGCCGGTTAAATTGTATTCTAGTTGTTTCTTTGACATCTGCACCCAGCCCTTCTCTGTCACTCCTTTGAACATTCTTACTTGCTCTCTCAATACTGGCTCCTAGGTCTGTTGACCTGTCTATATATATATGTTTTCTGAGGTTTTTGCGGGTGTTTGTATGTAGGTCTTTAGTTATTCGGGTTTTCTCCCACATAAAATTGGAAGTGTCTTGGCGACATTTCGACGAAGTCCCATTCGTCATCTTCAGGCTGGTGTTTTCGGCTTCATGCTTCTAGGAGCATGAAGCCGAAAACACCAGCCTGAAGATGATGAATGGGACTTCGTCAAAACGTCGCCAAGACACTTCCAATTTTATGCGGGAGAAAACCCAAATAACTAAAGACCTACACACACACACACACACACACACACACACACACACACACACACACATATATATATAAGAGAGAGAGAGAGAGATAAAGATATATAAAGATAGATAGAAATATATAGATATAGATATATAGATATAGACATTCACCACAATATTTAATAGGTTATAGTTTCCAACCAAGTTACATTGTGGTGATGAAGCAAAACAAAAGAAAGTCTAAGATTGACACGCTTTTGAGGTTATGCGGTTCTTTGAAATAAAAGGAAAATTCCAACTCCACCATCTGGAACTTGAGAACTTAGGACTTCCAATTATTCCCCTTAGGTATTTTTTGTTATCTCATATCCAAGATTTTGCCACCTCTCAGACACATGTGTCAACATCCAGATGTCCAGTTTATCAAGAAGAGTTTCTTCTTCCTTCCTTGGCAGATATACTTGAGATTTTTTTCAATATGCAACTTATGGTGCGTGGGAGGAAGAAAAAAAATCCACATAAAAGAAACAGAGAGCCTCATAATTTGAATCCAGGGTGATTGCTGGTGGTGTAGGGAGGGATGTATAACATGTCCATATATAGTATTATAGAAAGGGCAGAAAAAGTGTCTTACAGAGATTAAATAAGTTGAGTAAGTATTCTTATGAAATCAAAGAGTTCAACATTTGTTGAAATATAGCCATGGCCATCAATAACATTTTGACTTTCTATTTAGGGACATAAGACTTAAATCAATCTCACATGGCGAAAATCCCAGAACAGTTCCTGGCCATTCATCACACTACCATAATGTCATCTACAAAGTAGAGGAACGTGGACTGAAATGCAAGAAATGCTAGTTCTTGGGCTTGGTAGAAAACAAGATTCTTGCTTCCTTCCCGTACCTTAATCAAACAAAGAATATATTATTCTTCTAAAATTAACTATAATCACATATGATGAAAGAACAAGAACATAGAATAATAGAGTTGGAAGGGACCTTGGAGGTCTTCTAGTTCAACCCCCTGCTCAAGCAGGAGATACTAAGAGACATGGTTGCACAGTCGTTAGAATGCAATATTATAGGCTAACTCTGTTCACACTGCCAGAAGTTAGATTACTTTGAACCTGACTGACTCAAGGTTGACTCAGTCACCATCCTTCTGAAGTCAGTAAAATAAGGACACCCTGATTCTGTAAACTGCTTACAGAGGGTTGTAAAGCACTAAGAAGCAGTATATAAGTCTAACTGCTATTACTATTCTTTTTTTAAATAGAAACAGATTTTATTTGAAGTTACAAAAAGAAGGAAGCATAAGCTTTGAAAGATCAGTGTGTTTCAGAATATGACTTTAGTAAACAAAACCAAACTTTCCTGAAGAAGTTTTGCATTTCTTAAACAGCAGAATCTCTTTGATGAAAAACAATTTGTATCTTGAAACATATTGAATGGGAAGTAGACTTAAACATACTCAGAGTATATTTAGTGAAGGCACATTATTCCTGAAGGCATACATTATTCTTGATTAATCCAGGTTCTTTGCATTTCAGTAGATCTACTCTGTCCAAATCTGATCTCAACTTATTGGATCATTGTGAGCTGCATAGTGCTCTTTTTTTTTTTTTGCCTGTTTCATTTTTTTTTTCATTCTTTTACAGATTACTTTTATCTGTACACAAAGCATGATGAATTAATCTTGATAAATCTCCATGATAATCATGAGAATACCTAGTACTCTTGATAAAGTTAATATCTGAAATAACTTTAAAAACTTCAAAACCAAACTAAACTACTATCATGCTTTAAGCTAAGTGTCTAATTTTTATTCAAAGTTATCTGAGGGTAACTTTTGTGGAATAAAAAGGATATTTCTGACTAACATGTATATAATTATGGTATATCATATACCATAATTATATGGTATATACCAGGGGTCTTCAAACTTGGTCCTTTTATGACTTGTGGACTTCAACTCCCAGAATTCCTCAGCCAGCCACACTGGCTGAGGAATTCTGGGAGTTGAAGTCCACAAGTCATAAAAGGGCCAAGTTTGAAGACCCCTGTCCTATACCATGTTTCCCTGAAAGTAAAGCCTAAACCAACAATAAGCCCTAACTTGATTTTCGGGGGTGGGCCTAATATAAGCCCTATCCCAAAACTAAGCCCTCATTTTGGAGCGAGGCACACAACTAAAAATCAAGCTAGAGCAGGGGTGGGGGTGTGGAGCTTTCCTACCTACCCGCAGCCACTTACCTTGCAGCCAGGCCTCTCCTTGCCAGACCACTTCTTCTTCTGAGGCCTCTTCTGCAGCCAGGCTTGCATTTCTCAGTCACAGGGCTTTCCGGAAGGCCTCTGAAACCAAGAACCAAGCTATGGATTGAATCCATAGCTTGGTACTCGTCTGCTTAGGCCAGAGGTAGGCAACCTTGGCTCTTTTATGACTCATGGACTTCAACTCCCAGAATTCTTGAGCCAGCCATGCTGAGGGGAAAGGGAGAGGTTTCCATGCTGAGCCATGCTGACTCAGGAATTCTGGGAGTTGAAGTCCATGAGTCATAAAAGAGCCAAGGTTGTCTACCCCTGGCTTAGGCCTTCCGGAAGGGCCTGACTGCAAAATGCAGACCCGAATGCAGCTGCAGAACTTCAGCCCCAGAAGAAGTGGACCGGCTGGGTGGAGCTGTTGATGGTGGAGATCAGGTAAGGCCTACCCAAAAAATAAGATCTGGTGCCTCTTTTGGAGGCAAAAAACAACAACAAAAAACTGGTCTTATTTTTGGGGAAACATGGTACCATCTCAGATAGATGGTTGTCTAGTGTCTTTTTGACAGCTTCCAGTGATGGAGCACAACTTCTGAACGCAAGCTGTTCCATTGATTGATTGCACTCACCATTAGGAAATTTCTCCTTAGTTCTTCCTTGCTTCCGTTAGTTTCTTTTTTTATATATATAAAATTTTTTATTAAAACATTCGACATTAAACACAGGATCATATTAAGAAGCAATCATTATAGAACCTGAAATACAACTCTAAGTATTAGTCTTTGTAAACGTCTGACTTGGTAAACATTCTTCCCTCCTCACTTCAAGCCTCAACTATACACCTATTACATTTTATCTTTTATGACCCCTAACAAAAAATCCTGAGGTAGAAATTCAATAACCTGAGGTGGAAATTCAATCCGCTTTTTCAATATTAAAGTAATCAACATTAAACATAAGATCATATTAAGAAGCAATCATCATAGAACACAACATACAACATTAGGTATTAGTCTTTGTGAACTTCTGGTTTGGTAAACATTCTTCACTCCTCACGTCAAGCCTCAACTATATGCCTGTTACATTTTATCTTTTATGATCCCTAACAAAGGATCCTGAGGTAGAAATTCAATAACCTGAGATAAAAATTCAGTCTGCTTTTTCAATATTAAAGTAATCAACATTAAACATAAGATCATATTAAGAAGCAATCATCATAGAACATAACATGCTACAACAGTTATTAGTCTTTGTATTGTCTTGCCTTTTGGTGCTTTGGAAAATAATATGACCCCCTCATCTTTTAGCAGCCCCTCTAATATTGGAACACTGCTAATATGTCTCCTCTAGTCTTTTTTTCATTAGACTAGAATATCCAATTCCTTTTACGTTTTTTTGTCTTGTTTTACATTCGGATGCAGAAATGGATGCAGAATTCCAAGTATGGTCCTCATTGAAAAGAATATATCCCTGGGAAACTTTTTTTTTTTTTTAGACTATCCATATCTCTTCTACATTTTGACAAGTCACTGGTTGCAATTTGTCCACTTGGAAGAATTAACTTTTCTCACTGTTGTTCAAACACTAATGTCGTAGAATTAATGAAGTTCAAGCAGAAATGTTTTTTTTTTATTTAAACTATCTTGTGCCATGTTGATAAGTTTAATGGATAGGCCTGACCTTTCAATTACAACACACAGCCAATGAATCAACAGAGTAATAGGTCACCTAGCATATATTCTACCTAGCATATGTAGCACACCAGCCATTATAAAATACATATCCAATCATTGGTAAAATATTCCACAATGTACAAATAAAACATTTGTTTATCCTATTAAACTGTCAGCTTGTATTAACTTGAAGAGGTCACCAATAAAAACTCTGTGTGCATTAATATTCATGTGTTATTGCAATGAAGTAAACAAGGTCAGGAAATTGGCGGTGTGTGCTTTAAACTAAAATTTTGAAAGAAGAGCTTTGGACTACATGAAAGAAATCACCACTCTGCTTTATTTTATTTTATTTGGCTTAGCTAATCAACAAAAGAAAAGTGCAAGGCAGCAACCCAAGCTCTAAATTCATAAACTTAGTAATTACGGGGAAGAAAAAGAACAATTTATTTGGTGATGAAAAGAGTAACTCGGCGAACTTGCTTTAAATTTTCTTCCCTGACCCTTTTAAGGGTGGTGGGAAGACTAATGCAAATTCTGATATATATTACATATATAAAACATTCATTGCTGCAGGTCAGGTACTTGGTCTAAACCCAGTGCCTCTGAATTTACAACTCATGGTAATTTGGCTAGAATCTAA
Organism: Bothrops alternatus; assembly: GCA_034064705.1. Taxonomy (NCBI): domain Eukaryota; kingdom Metazoa; phylum Chordata; class Lepidosauria; order Squamata; family Viperidae; genus Bothrops; species Bothrops alternatus. Next base: position 57,959 of record JARGCV010000631.1, read on the forward strand.
GATAATCAAGAAGAAGATAGGGATTGTTAACATTCAGGAATTTATGTTTATAGCCCTGCTGATGCCAATCCCAACTGTGACAATGAAAGGACAAGACTAAATAGCAACAGCAATTGCACTTAGACGTACATCCTGTCATACAGCATCACACTCTGGTTTGGAAGCATCACTGCTTCAAACAGGAAGGCGGTGCAGACAGTGGTGATGTGTGTTATCTATGTGTACACTTTGAGAGCCAGCAACTAAATTTCATTTTTAATGTGTACTATTGTGCCCACAGGGAAAAAAATGACAATGAAGATTATCTATCTATCTATCTATCTATCTATCTATCTATCTATCTATCTATCTATCTATCTATCTATCTATCTATCTATCTATCTATCTATCTATCTATCTATCTATCTATCTAGTAGCATCACCTCTCTGTAGTTCATTGAAGAAACCTTGTCTTTTTCCAGCTTTCTATATGGACCTAGACAAATGAGTCTATTCTATAAAACAGCCAAATTGTTTGTTTGCTTGCTTGCTTGTTTGACACTCACGTGGAACCAAGAAAAACAGAACATTAATGAGTAGCAGATGTAGATATAGATATAGATATAGATATAGATATAGATATAGATATAGATATAGATATGGATATGGATATGGATATGGATATGGAGATGGAGATGGAGATGGAGATGGAGATGGAGATGGAGATGGAGATGGAGATGGAGATGGAGATGGAGATAGAGATAGAGATAGAGATAGAGATAGAGATAGAGATAGAGATAGAGATAGAGATAGAGATAGAGATAGAGATAGAGATAGAGATAGAGATAGAGATAGAGATAGAGATAGAGATAGAGATAGAGATAGAGATAGAGATAGAGATAGAGATAGAGATAGATAAGCCGCCCTGGGTCCTAAGAGAAGGGCGGCATATAAATTTGAATAAATAAATAAAGAAAATAAATAAATACCACTTCATGGCTCTTTACAGCCGACTCTAGGCATCTCCAGTGTTACATTAAGCAGGCTCTCACTGGTAAAACCTTCTACAATATACAAATGAAACATTTGTTCATGATATATTTTAATATTTGTGAAGTATAAACACGGTTGTTAGGTTCCTTAGCAGACTGATTGTCAATCTAAAAATAAAAGCTCCTCCCAGGTCCCCCAAAAAATGATAGCGAAAAGTATCCCTTGTCTCAAGGTGTAGGAAGGCAGATGTGCATGTTAACAAGAACTGACCACAGATCTGCACGTTAACAACATTTTTTTTACATACACGCAGTACATACAATAAGGATGAAATCTCCCTGTAATTCCATATTTTAATTTTATGCACACATTAATATGCCAGGGCCATTTATATGACCTTGGAAACAGTGAACTTGAATGCTGTATCATGTAGACCATGAAAATTTATTCTGGTTATCTTAAAGTGATAATAGGTTGGAAACAAAGGCTTGAATCCAGACCATGATTTGGAAAGCTGGAGGAGAATCACCCTGCTCTTGAACCTGTAACATGGTCATATGGTTTATGCCTATGAGCCATGGTGGTGCCGTGGTTAGAATGCAGTATTGTAGGCAAACTTTATCCACTGCCAGGAGTTCGATTCTGACTGGCTCAAGGTTGACTCAGCCTTCCATTCTTCCAAGACCAGAAAAATGAGGAACCAGATTGTTAGGGGCAATGTGCTGACTCTGTAAACCTCTTAGAGAATGCTCAAAGCACTACAAAGTGATATATAAGTTGAAGTTCTATTGTTATTGCTATGTCTGGGACTGAATTTAAGATGGTACATGGATTTGGAAGTGATTCGCATCTGCATTTGATAAACAATTATTGGACAGGAATTTTCCTAAGTTTGACATACCAGCCATTGAATCTGGATGACTTATAGAAAGTTATTTCAGCAATAAACCAAAAGGAGATTAAATTGTGCATCTCTGTGACATCAAAGGTTTGTAATGGGGCTTAACTTTGGCATTTTTTTTCTTGACTTTTATCTTCTCTGGCTTATTGCATTCATCTTTGATAAGACCTCTTATTTTGATTACGGCAATAATAAGACACCTGCACGGTACTCTCATTGCTAGCCATTGCCTTCCTAGCAATAATCATCAGATTAGTTATTCCTCTGTGGTCCTCCATCATAAAATAGGCTTTGGGATATAAAAATGAGGTTAAGTTGAATTTTCATGGCGTTCATGTTTTTTTAGCAAAAGCTGACATTTGGGAGGGAAAGATATAAAGTATATTCTCCAGCTGAAGAACAAGAGGCTGTGAGACCTGGTCCTTCCTTAGAGATAGAAACAAGTTAGTCTGGGTCATTTATTCTCCTTCAGACTGATATATCTCCCAGGATTACTGTTGTGCGAAAAACAGAAAGCAAATGCATTAGGTAAGCTGCCTTGAGCTGTATAAAAATATGATATAAATATAGCATAAAAGAAAACAAATACACCAATGAATATAAAGTAATCCACCTAAGAGACTTACTCTAGAGCAGCCATGCCATGATATACATGAGGGATACCTTCACTTTTTACTGTAAAAAAAAATAGACCAAAAGAATGGAAGAAGTATTAAAGTCCTACTTTAGTAGGTCACTATAGCCTAACACAGTGATGGCAAACCTTTTAGAGATCGAGCGCCCAAAACTCGCCCCCCTACCCCCACTCCGCCTCCTGGCCTGCCTGCTCCCTCCCCGTCCGCCCACAGGGCCACCCACCGCCTCCATGGCCTGCCACAGATCGTCCAGGTGGCCCTGCAGCACCATGGCAGCCACGCCCTCCGCCCGCACCCCAAAACATCATCTGGGCACGATGGGGCGCACAGCTGCCATGTTTTTGGCTATGCTGCTCAGTGCGGGCGACTCTCCTCAGTGCGGGCGACTCTCCTGAGAGGCTGTTGGTGAGGAGGGGCCGTAGGGCTGGGGCGACAGCACGCATGCCCACAGAGAAGGCTCTGAGTGCTGCCTCTGGCACGCGTGCCATTGGTTCGCCATCATTGGCCTAACGTTTCCATTAAAGGCATTTTACATACTCCAGGAGGAATTACAGTAATGCATAAGCAATGAATGAATGAATGAATGAATGAATGAATAAATAAATAAGGGGTGATGTTATATTTTATCTTATGTTGTCTCAAGTTGGGCTGGTACATTGATTTTTCTCTTGCCTTTATTTGAAATAAACAGAAGGAAGATGGATTCCTTCCCTCCCTTCTGAAGTCTGTCTCCTGATTTCCGGATGTTTCTTGAATTTAGCAAAGTTGCCAAATGTTTAGAACACTATGTGATTCTAAGTGTGGTTAAAAAGTTTGACAGACAGATAGACAGACAGATAGCCTTTGTTGCTTGAAGGCTGACTTCTGACCTTTTCTGAAAAGCTTCTTAGCTCTTCCTTGCAATGAAAGATGCCACTTAAGATGCCACTTAACCAGTAACATTTCAAAACCAAAAATGTTTCCAATATCTGTTGTTAAATCATCAAGAAGCTTGTAAACTCAGGGAAAGAAGTGATGCAATATTCGACTGTAGTTTGGATGCAAGACTTTTAATCAGGGAGGCAGAATCCATGAATTCACAGGGTAAACAGGTTAAAAAAAAACCATTGGTTTAAACCAGCGGTTCTCAACCTGTGGGTCGCGACCCCATTTGGGGTCGAACGACCATTTCACGGGGGTCGCCAAGCACTGCAGTCCGCCATTTTTTTTTGGTCGGCCATTTTTTTGGGTCAGCCATTTTTTTTCGCTATCGTGATGTGGGCCGTCATGCCACGCATGCGCGATGCGCCCCGTCGCACTGCTCATGCGCGGTGCGGGCCCGCCATTTTTTTTGGGGTCGGCCATTTTTTTTGGTCCGCCATTTTTTTTCGCTATCGCGATGCGGGCCGTCATGCCGTGCATGCACGATGCGCCCCGTCACACTGCTCATGCGCTGCGCGGGCCGGGGTCGAGCCCCGGAAAAGGTTGAGAACCGCTGGTTTAAACCATCATGGGCACAGAAAGACATTAGACTAGCTCTCTGGCCATGACAATCAGCCATTCCATTTGGCTTATTCCTTGTTTGTCATGAAGTTTCTTGTCCAGCCAAATCATGTCTATGAATCTGAGAGCTGACTGAAGCTTTCTTAAGAAAAGAGGCCTGCGTTTTCTACTGAGATGTTCATGAGAACATGAGAGTAGCCTGCTTAAGGAAACTGTTGAAAGCTCATTTTCATATGTTCTCTCCTCCTCCCTTAAAGACTGATTAAAATTTTAAAAAATCAACATACCATGATGTTTTCCCCATTTATTACATTGCGGCATTTCACCCTTGATATTAATAAATATTATGGGAAAGGGTGGGGTGACCCAACCTTGAAGCTTTCAGAAATAGTCATCGATTTTCAAATGTCCAGTTCAAGATAAGTACTCCAAATAGGTTATTCGTGATAAAAAAATTGAAGTACCATACTGTTATTATTTATTAAATCTATATAATTAATTGGTTTTCATGGTGAAGACATCCTCTGGAGCAGAAAGAGGGCAAGTTTAAGAAGTAGAGTAGTTACTCACAGACACATTTTTCTAAACCTTGTAAGAGGACACTTCAATGGCAAACTTACCCTTGTATAAGGCACTGTTTGAAAGAAGTCTTTTTTTTTAAATTGTCCTGAAGCAGGTAAAATACATTCTCAATCCATGGGAATTGTTCAGATATTATGGGAAAAAAGTCTTTTTTAAAATATATTGAGGACAACAAAGAGCTTGAACTGTTTATTTGCGTCTAGAACATTAACAATAAATAGTTGATAGGGCAACACCAGTGTTTTGCTATTTTATACTAACTGAGGTCTTGTTCACATTTTTGAGTTTGGAAACAGCAATTGGAAGATGAAGAATGTAGGTCAGAAACCTAGCAGGAGCTGACTCCAGCTTTGCTCAGTTGAATAACCTGTTGTTTTGATTTGAAAAATAAATTTATCCCACGAGTCTGGGTTGCAGTTAGATAGATTAGTCATGTATTCTAGGATTCTTGACTTGGTATGTCATTTGTCAAAAAGACACCTCAGTGACCAAATTAAATCACACCCTCTAATCAACGTTGTGCGCTTGCATTTTAGCTGCCCAAATTAGATCAGCTCTCTATAGCAAACAAGATGTATAATGTATATAATCTTCACTAATTCTGTCATCTAAGTGTGTGTGATCTTTAATCTTCACGAGGATGATTATTCATAGAGAACTGACCTTGTCAAATATCGCTGCCGAGCTCTATCATCTTTGGAGGGTATTATTAGATATTTTCCCTGCAGACCCCCATGGGTGCCTCATTGGTTTAATATTTCAAATATCCAATGCCAAGTATTCTGAATAGTGAGAAGAATGTGGTGTATTCCTTGAGGGGGAAATACAGTAGCTTTCATGTATAAGTTTACTTAGAATTCCATTTCTAAATAATGCTCATAACAACAATATGTGGAATTTAAGTCATGGTCAGCTGGGGAAATTCACACGGACATGAAGAACATGACCTCCTATCAGTGGTGGGATTCAAATATGTGAACAACCACTGCCACTTTCGGAAGTTCATTCTGGGCCTGGGCAACAAAAAAGTAGCTACCAGTTCTGCCGAAGTGGTGCTGAATCCCACCATTGCCTCCTATACATACATAGTAGTCTACATTTTCTACTTACCATCTTCTTCTTCTTCTTCTTCTTCTTCTTCTTCTTCTTCTTCTTCTTCTTCTTCTTCTTCTTCTTCTTCTTCTTCTTCTTCTTCTTCTTCTTCTTCTTCTTCTTCTTCTTCTTCTCCTTCTCCTCCTCCTCCTCCTCCTCCTCCTCCTCCTCCTCCTCCTTCAAACCTTTTCTCAAATTCTGATGATTTTAACAATCATAATATTAATTCTGGATGACAATTAACAATAGCAATTGTGACGAGTAAGGAACTGCACCATTTCTCTAATGAACTGTGAATAATCACACTACTTTTTTTTTAAAGAGAGACTTATTTGTTTGGGTACATGCAATGCCTAGTTATCCAATTATTCCTGCAAAATTACAACTAGAGGAAGTCAAATCTGTTAAATTAAGAAGGTCACAGAAGTAATTATGACTGCTGAAGCATATGATTAAAATGCTTTACAGGAAGAGAGGCAACGCAGGAATGTACCTGTTTCTCCTTGTTACGAGGATGATGGACTTTGTGCTCATCAATGCTTCAAGGAGCCGAATTACAGGTAAAAAACATTATTACTGTTCTGAAAGTCAGGTTCATGACAAGAGCAGAGCTTATCTAATTTAAAAAGAAAATAAACATATTCTCCTTAATTTAACTGTGTTCTACAGATTAGCAAATATTGTTTGGATACAGTTCAGGCACACCAACAGCCTGTTGACTCCCCTTTTGGATGCCCTTACTTGAACTGGATCTGCCACTGAAATTAATTGGTTTATAATGCTCGCCTTTGATGAGATTAAGTCATTTTGGGAGGCCTGAAGCTAAACCACCAAGAGGTATTATGAACTCGGTATGATTTAAAGAGCACTTTTATTAAATGCATTGATAATAGCTTGCTGGAATAATTCTTCTCTCTATATCCACTAGGCAGTCTCTGACAGTAAGAGATATGACATTAAAAACAGACAGGGCCTTGGGCTATTTTCCTGTAAAAAATAAGTATTATGGATGGAGATCAGAATCTGCCTAACATCCAATAATTCCGTTTTGTGGATCACAGTTTTTGACAAAGTGAAAGACTTCCCTGCTGCCAACTTATATCTATCAAATGCTTGGATATGTTCATGAAGAGAATAGCTCTTAAGTTGCATTTGAAAAAAAATATGTTTATCCAAATAATAATAATAATAATAATAATAATAATAATAATAATAATAATAATAATAATGATGATGATGATGATAAAAAACTCTGTCTTCAGACCTAAACTTTGGGGTTATTTCAGCATCCCCAAACATAGTAAAACCGTTTCAAGAACTGACATAATCAAATGTCATTTTCTCTGTTTTGTTCCCTGGGATAATATGAAATTTCAGAAATATGTATATATTTCATGGGCACAAGGCTGAAAATAGCAGTTAAAGAGTATGCAGTGGTTGCAAATTGCATTATGTATAATCCCTTGTCCACACACTCAGCCTTCAGCAAATTTAATCAGATCCTGGGTATATTCATTTCCTGCATTTAGCAAACTGATTAATAGAAGCTCACTCATTCCCTCATTCCCTCATTCCCTCATTCCCTCATTCCTTCCTTCCTTCCTTCCTTCCTTCCTTCCTTCCTTCCTTCCTTCCTTCCTTCCTTCCTTCCTTCCTTCCTTCCTTCCTTCCTTCCTAATCTAGCCTACAGGTGTTGACTTGTCTGGTGGTCTTCCATATAGATACTGTTGAAGTCTGTCTGTATTTTACTTCAACACTCAGGGAAAAATCTATCAGATTTGAAATTCTGCTAAATATTATAAGATCCTATATAAATAAGTAGGTAACAGGTATTGGTTAAATGCACGAGAGACTCAAAGCTGTCTGTTTCATTCCAAGAATGGGCCAATGAACTACTATATCAGACTGCAATGATGCTCAGAAGATGTGTGACTGTGTCAGTGTGTAATCATACTTTCATTACATATATGCACAGTCAGCTGACTGAATCCGAAAAGTAATACCACCCCATTTGTCAGGGGAAATTTAATTTGAGATCATGGGGGAAAATATTCTCAGACTGTTACTAGTAAACCATAATGGAAAAAAATTGGACAGCATCTCTATGACCATTCCAAGCTTTCATCATTTTAAATCTATTCTCATTTCCCAAGGAAAACCTGATCCGATTTGTCAAACTCAATTTAGCTGATGCCTGAGAATGAAAAATATAAATATTGAGTTCCCTGTCTGTCAAACCTGATATTAAAGAGGGTCAGAACTATAGCCTCGCATTTCATTAACATTATCCAATCTGGAATTTAAACATTATGAGTAAGAGAAGCTTTAGGGACACATTACAGAGTCCATGAGCTGGCTCCTGGGAGTTATATATTCAGTGCAAACTAATCAACAGAAGTGATTCCCTGACTTAAAGGAATTTTTCTATTGTGTTCCCAGATTGCAGAAGTCAAAAGTCTTCAGCATTCCTGCAGATCTGTGATTCCATGCTGGACAATATTCATGTTTTGAGAAGTTTGCTCTACATCCTGTAGATTTTTATTTTCATGAATGGATAATTAGGAACATGATTTTCAAAAGCACAAGAAGGCTACGGCAGACGGAATCTGGCTTCAACCCATGCTGTTTCATCGTCTGTCACTTATCACTATAATATGAAAACGAAACCTCCAGAATCAGTTTCTGAAATTGCTTGAAATAGGGTGACAGTGATTTCCTGGGCCATCTGGTGTTGCAGAATTCTCAAATTTTCATACTTATTTGTTTTGCTTTGTTGCAAAGCAGGGGAGCATCTGGAATCCCTTATCATTACTAGTTCAGGGTCATTTGCGAGCATCCTCAGAACAGATGACAACAGGATCAGTTCATTAATTTCCTTTGAGAGCAGCAAATGAGGAAGAAATTCAAACCATCCCAAAAGGAGCAATCCACAATCAGCATAGGCAAACGAATGCCTGAAACTTTTTTTTTTTACTTTTGCTCTTCCGTTACAGTATGAATCACTACATTCCTTGACTTTGAGTTTCTTCTGTTGAGGAAGACAGTGTCTCGTCTACAAATTTAGTTATATGTGGACTGATCTGCAACTTCTTGGAATTTATGTTACCAAACAACTGGGAATTTGTTATGCCAAATTGTATGGCCTAACCTCAGAATTTACCCTGCTTTCTTACTCAGGTGGAAGGAATTGTGGCTATCCGTGGTGAAGGACGAACTGAATTAATTTTATTGATTTTAATGTTGGAATCCCTCATTCAAATTTAACTTACTACGTTTTCTACAGAGAAACAGAGAATTGGGAATCTAGCATAGGAAAGTATTCTATTGGAGTCCATTGTTTTTAATTTTATACATACTGTACATTATCTTTTCCAGGATTTATTTAAGTAATTCTAATTTCATCTTTATTAAAGGAAAATATATTGTATTTTAACGGTTGGTTTTAACTTATTTATGTTTTAATATAGCTAGATAGCTATATAACTAGATAGATATAGATAATATAGATGTTGATGTAGATATATATACAGTAGGTAGAGATAGAGATAGAGATATGATATAGATACTACTACTACTACTGCTGCTGCTACTACTACTACTACTACTACTACTACTACTACTACTAATAATAATAATAATAATAATAATAATAATAATAATAATAATAATAGTTGTAAGGGACCTTGGAAGTCATTTAGTCCAACCCCCTGCTCAGGCAGGAAACCCTATACCAGTGATGGCGAACCTATGGCACGGGTGCCAGAAGCGGCACTCAAAGCGTTCTCAGTGGGCACATGCGCTGTCACCCCAGTCCTAGGCCTTCAGCTGGGTTTTATAAAACCTTTACGCTTTAGGCCTCTGCCGCAGTGTGCAAAAAAAAAAAAGATTCAATCAATCAGTCAATTTCAACTCCTTGTGAGGAAAAAAAAGATTTTGCAAAGTTGGAATTTATTGATTGAACTTTTTAGTCCCACCCAGTCTGCCATTACCAACACAGCCATGCCCAGCCAATGGGTCACATCCAGCCAATGGGCCACACCCAGCCGATGGACACACCCACCCGGCACCCAACGATGCACAAGTGGGTTTTGGGTTGCAGTTTGGGCACTCGGTCTGCCCTTCACTGCCCTATACCATTTCAGACAAATGGCTGTCCAGTCTCTTCTTAAAAACTTCCAGTGTTGGAGCATTCACAACTTCTGGCTGCAGGTTGTTCCACTGATTAATTGTTCTAATTGTAAGGAAATTTCTCCTTAGTTCCAGGCTGCTTCTCTCCTTGATTAGTTTCCATCCGTTGCTTCTTGTCCTGCCTTTAAGGGCTTTGGAGAATAGCTTGACTCCCTCTTCTTTGGGGCAGCCCCTGAGAATTGGAACACTGCTATCATGTCCCCCCTCGTCCTTCTCTTCATTAAACTAGGCATACCCAATTCCAGCAACCGTTCCTTATATGTTTTAGCCTCCAGTCCCCTGATCATCTTTGTTGCTCTTCTCTGTACTCTTTCTAGAGTCTCAACATCTTTTTTACATCGTGGTGTCTAAAACTGGATGCAGTATTCCAAGTGTGGCCTTACCAAGGTGTCATAAAGTGGTATTAACACTTCATGTGATCTTGATTCTATCCCTCTGTTAATGCAGCCTAGCACTGTGTTAGCTTTTTTGGTAGCTGCAGCACAAGACTGGCTCCTATTTAAGTGATTGTCTACTAGGACTTCGAGACCCCTCTCACAGTTACTATTACTAAGCCATGTACCACCTATATTGTACCTGTGCATTTGGTTTTTCTTGTCTAAATGTAGAACTTTACTTTTTCACAATTGAATTTCATTTTAGGCTTTACTGAAATTAAATTGAATTAAATACATATATTGAATAACATCAGTCCTAGAGACTGTATGCTCTTATTAGTAAGGTAGATGTTCCTATGAAAAAGTACAGTAACAATCCAGTCTTTTGGTCAGGGATAACTATGACTCCACTTGTGGGAATGTTAAGAAAGTTTGTGATGTCCTTATATTAGTATCCTGCATCAGAGACTCAGGCACAATTGTGAGAAGGGCTGAACTCATTCAAGGATGCTTGATGTCAACAATCAGTACACCCAACAAAGTCCGATTGCAAAATGTTGTTTGCTGGAGAAATGAGAGAAGGGAAATTGCTTCCAGTTTTAGGAATATAAGGTTTTGCATCACCGAATCTCCACCAAACACTGTCAATCCATTTCAAAAACCAATAATCTCTTGAAATCCACTGAGACACAAATTGCTCATTAGAAAATATTTTCAAAGATCATTACCTTGCCCACCCCCATGGATTTTAACTGCTCATTTCCTGGATTGTCACTTTTAACCCCGTTCATAAAGTAGGGAGAGATTATTCACTGGCAAGGAAATGATTCTAATGTAATACAGGCGGTGTAATTGTTTCTCATTAGAAACACTGCTTTTTTAAAAAAATAAAAATAAATAAATGAAAAGGTCAACAGGATATCAATCTGAAGATTGATTTTTTATGACCTATGGTTATTAGGATAAAATGAAATGATGTATATATTCACCGTATTAAATTCAGCGAGAGCGCTTGGAACCATTTCCATAGTTCTATTTCTTTCTCTTTTTTTCTTTAAAAGAACACATGGAGAGAAATGGAATTTATGTATGTATGTATGTATGTATGTATGTGCAAATAGTCATTTATCATTTAGGGCATATTGACATGTCTGAAGAATGACGAGCAGGCCAACTTTTCTTATCTGGAGCGAAGGAATTCAAAACATGATATTCCCATTGTATTTAACTAAACTGCTATCTGCATACAGGACAGATATTCCCATTGGACTACATGGGAGAAATAGTATAAGTAAACGAAAGAAGGAAGGAAGGAAGGAAGGAAGGGAGGGAGGGAGGGAGGGAAGGAGGGAGGGAGGGAAGGAGGGAGGGAGGGAGGAAGGAAGGAAGGAAGGAAGGAAGGAAGGAAGGAAGGAAGGGGGAAAGTAACGAAGGAAGGAATATAAACTGGAAAGATGTCAATTATTTCATTGGTTCTATAAGATTAGAAGATGAACATATACGGTTGCTATCACCCAAAATATCTCCAGTCACATGGTGGTTTTTTTTTGCCAAGACCTATGGACATTCAATATGAAATTCATAAAAGTGCTCACAAGTTACCTGTAAATGGAAAGGTACCTGTGTTTCCAGTTGCAAGAATAGCTATAAATACAGTCCCTCCAATATACTAATAGCTCCTTTTCAGATCTTTGCAGCAATTGCAAAGATATGTGTAAGTATAGATACTGGAATGTGGCCAGGTACACAGGACTTACAATAGCCTTTTGCCCATGAAGAATGACCTTCTATACAGACTTCCATCTTTATGCCCTATTGACAGTGGTGGGATTCATAAGAACATAAGAACATAAGAAGAGCCATGCTGAATCAGGCCAAAGCCCATCGAGTCCAGCATTCTGTGTCACACAGTGGCCCACCAATTGTACATGGGGATCTTGAGCAGAAAGAGAAGGCAAAACCCTCCCTTTCCCTTGACCCCCAACAAATGGTACTCAAGGGAATCCTGCCTGCCTCAACCAACATAGAGGCGGCACATGGACATCCGGTTTAATAACCACCAATACACTTGGCATCCATGAATCTATCTAGCCCTGCCTTGAAGCTGTCAAGGCTGACAGCTATCATGACCCCTTCAGGAAGTGAATTCCATAAATCAACGACCCTCTGGGTGAAGAAATATTTCCCTTTATTTGTCCTCACTTTCTTAGCTATGAGCTTTAGGGAGTGCCCCCTTGTCCTGGTATTGTGTGATAGAGAAAAGAATTTTTCTCTATCCACCTTTTCTATCCCATGCATGATTTTATACACTTCGATCAAGTCACCCCTTAAACGCCATCTTTCAAGGCTGAAGAGACCAAGGCGTTGCAATCTGGTTTCATAAGGGAGGCGCTCCATTTCCTTGATCATTCTTGTTGCCCCTTTTTGCACCTTTTCCAGTTCCATTATATCCTTCTTGAGGTGTGGTGACCAGAACTGTACACAGTACTCCAAGTGTGGTCTCACCATTGATTTGTACAGAGGCAATACAACACTTGCTGACTTGTTTTCGATTCCCTTCCTAATCATGCCAAGCATGGAATTTGCTTTTTTTACTGCTGCTGCGCATTGGGTTGACATCTTCATCGAGCTGTCCACCAAAACCCCAAGATCCCTTTCTTGGGTTGTCTCAGAAAGTTTGGTCCCCATCAGTTGGTAAGTATAATTGGGGTTCTTTGCCCCGATGTGCATAACTTTGCACTTGTTTAGGTTAAAATGCATTTGCCACTTTGTTGCCCACTCACACAATTTCGAGAGATCCTTCTGGAGCTCCCGACAATCAGTTTCACTTTTCACAACCCGGAACAATTTAGTGTCATCAGCAAACTTGGCTACCTCACTATTAACTTCTACATCCAGATCATTGATAAATAAATTAAAAAGTAAAGGTCCCAAAACTGAACCTTGGGGTACACCACTTCTCACTTCTTTCCATCCAGAGAATTGTCCATTTATTGCCACCCTTTGCTTCCTACAATTTAGCCAGTTACCAATCCAGGACAAGACCTGTCCTCTAATTCCGTGGCTGGAGAGCTTTTTTAGGAGCCTTTGGTGAGGAACTTTGTCAAAAGCCTTTTGAAAGTCAAGATATACAATATCAACTGGGGCCCCTTTATCTATGTATTTATTTACACCCTCAAAAAATTCTAACAAGTTAGTAAGACATGATTTGCCTTTGCAGAAACCATGTTGATTTTCTTTCAGCAATGCCTGTTTTTCTATGTGCCCTGTAATTTTATCTTTAATAATGGTTTCCATCAGTTTGCCTGGAACTGAGGTTAGACTGACTGGTCTATAGTTTCCTGGATCACCTCTGGATCCTTTCTTGAAGATCGGGGTTATATTTGCTTCCTTCCAATCCTCCGGTACAGTGCCTGATCTTAGAGAAAGATTGTATATTTTAGCTAGAAGTTCAGCAATTTCACACTTGAGTTTCTTGAGAATTCTAGGGTGGATGCCATCTGGACCCGGCGATTTGTTGACATTTAGTTTAGAAAGGCATGCAAGAACATCTTCCTTGTTTATCTCTATCAGGTTTAATTCTTCTATTTCCCTCCCTGGGAAAACTAATTCAGTGGCAGGCAAATGTTCTCTATCCTCCTCGGTGAAAACGGAGGCAAAGAAGTCATTTAGCCTCTCAGCAATCTCCTTGTCTTCTCTGATTATCCCCTTCAAATATGTGAACAATTTGTTCCCTGTGTGGATGCCACTTCTAGAAGTCCATTCTAGGCCTGGGCAACAAAAAAATAGCTACTGGTTGTGAACCGGCTGAATCCCACCGCTGCCTAGTGACCTATCAGAATCCTTAATCCTACAAAGTGGCAAAACTTTGCATATAACTTGTGTAATTCTGCTTATATTCTTGCCTGTTTATATCCCTTCGTAACTGCTTAAAGTCAATATACAGAATTGAATTATAAAGATTTCTAATCTCACCTATTGTGTTTTTTTACAGAATTTACTGCATATGTCTGTCTCCTATCTTTGTAAATTAGCATGAATAACATTTACTGATAAGCTGTGTTCCACTGATAAGTCAAAAGTCCTCCAGATTTTCCAAACCTTATCAAACAGCTTCAGAAATTGAAGCTCATAACTTACCCCAAGAAGAACATCCTAACACAGCTGTCCATTTTGATATATAGTATCTAAAACACTGTTTAACTCTAAAATGGTATTGTTAAAACACGCAGGTTCTCTATTTTCTTATCTCAGTTATACTATCCCAGTCACAGGGATCTTTTTCCATTACTTGCTAACTATTTATTAATGGCCAGGAACATAGAAATACACACTTCTCTTTTGTGTTGGCAAGTCAAAATTTGCTTTTAGGAAACAAAACCCATTGTCATCAGATATAGGAGGATCTTTACGGACTTGAACATTGGGTGCTATCTAACAAAATGAAATTCAGTGGTGGAAAAAGTAAGGTTCTACATTTAGGCAAGAAATACCAAATGCACAGGTACAGTATAGGTGGTAGCTTGCTCAATAGTAGTAACTGTGAGAGGGATCTTGGAGTCCTAGTGGACAATCCCTTAAATAGGAGCCAGCAGTGTGCTGCAGCTGCCAAAAAAGCCAACACAGTGCTGGGCTGCATCAACAGAGGGATAGAATAAAGATCACGTGAAGTATTAATACCACCATAATCCCTACCAACTCTGTTATTCTATTCTATTCTGTTCTGTTCTGTTCTGTTCTGTTCTAAATTGTAAGTACACCTCTTCTTCCTCATCATCTTTATAACATTATTCCTGCTGGCACAGGGACGAGGTTTTGAATCGATGGACACCATCTTACAAAGGAAGGCAACTACACATGTGCCAAGATAATGTTACAGGATCCAATCTGGATCAGTCACCCAGGCCAGAGTTTTTGTCTTTCGAGCTTTCAGACTTGTGCTGGAGCCCATCCTCAGGGAACTTCTCTCTCACCAGAATGTGATGTGCAGTTGTGCAGGGGGTGTACAGAACACCATCTCAAAGGCAGCATCCCGTTCATGTTTGCATTCTGATGGAGATGGCTGTAGATCCAATGATTGCCATGAAAAAAATCTGACCATGTGGCTTGTCACCTGGGCCTGGCAGCTGGGCAGTATCCAGTGGCACCACTGGGAGGAGCAGACCTCATTGCCATAAGAATTCCTCTTGGTGCAGTAAAAAACACCGTATATAGTAAGTATAAGTATAAAAGTATAAGTATAAATGCAAGTATAAGTTTAGCACAAGTAAGCAGTGCACATTTCACGACTGTTCCAATAAGGCTTCCATTGGCCTTGGCTGAGCAGCTCTGTGTTGTCTCAGCTGGGTCTTAAAAAAAAAAAAATCTTTCTACTCATCCAGAGATTACTCTTCTGAGGTTTTCAAAAGCAGGTTGGACATTCCAGAAGATGTCTTTGCATACAGGCAGTGCATGTCCAAAAGCCAATCCAGCCTGAACCCCGATCCCACCCAGCCCTACAGGACAACTCAGAAGCTACTTCACTATTGGAAAGAGAACAGGTTGCTTCCACAAACTGCTTTATAGTAAATCTTCTACAAGACAACTCCACTCCCGCCTTCAAAGTTCACAGCCAAACGAAAAGAGTTTCAAGAACCCAGTTCAATGAAGCATTTGTCATGTAAACTATTGGTCCCTGCGTATGTTTGGATACAGTTTGAATACATGGAAAAGTATCATTTTGGCCACAACAGATTAATTTTATATCTCAGGTAGAAGAGAAGGAATCTATTCTCCAAAGCACCAGATGGCAGGGCAAGAAGCAACGGATGGAAACTAATCAAGGAGAGAAGCAACCTAGAACTAAGGAGAAATTTCCTGACAATTAGAATAATTAATCAGTGGAACAACCTGCCTCTAGAAGCTGTGGGTACTCCAACACTGGAGGTTTTTAAGAAGAGATTCGACAACCATTTGTCTAAAGTGGTATAGGGTTTCCTGCCTGAGCGGGGGGTTGGACTAGAAGACCTCCAAGGTCCTTTCCCACTCTGTTATTCTGTATGTGCTAATACTCTAAGTGTAGGGAGTACTTTGTTAATGATCAGAAGTCAAACTATGTTTATCACCCTTATGGAAATATAAGAAATGTGTCTAACTAAAATTATTCATGTCTTCCACAGCTAGTAGAATACATTATCACATTTTCCTCATTTTGTCTCTCCCTCTCTCCTTCCCAAATTATGATCTGTGCGTAATTATTAAAGTTTAGATAAAGTACAACAATGAACTGAAAGTCAAACTGTTCTTGAGTACATCAAAATCAAGGAACATTTTTTTTTTTTGCTTTCCTTCTTCCTCCGCAATTTTACAAAAATTGTTCATCTCCAGAAATATCTCTGAAAGGTCTTGGGTCAAAAATAGTCATTTAGGGAAAATGCTTTAAATAGGAATCTAAATATAATTTCCTGACAGAAATAAATGACTGTGGCAAATTACTGAAAACAGTAAATGAATGAAGTCTTTTTCAAAGGCCGTTAATTGGGTATTCACTAAGGCCAAAACAGTTTTTTTTTCTGAATTTGCAAATGTGAACTGAACATGTGAAAAGTCAAAAGCATATTAAAATGTATCATAACCCTGGAATCTATAAGTGTCTGATAATAAATTTAGATTCTATTTTGTTTGCCTGATTAGTATATTCAAGAAGAAGAAAAATCCATTTGGTTGTTTACTCCATGCTTAAAGGTATTTCCAAACAGAACATAATATACTACATTCACACAGAATGTTTACTTAACCATTTAGTTATTGGCGACTTTATAGGCATGCTACCCTCTCATGCACAGCTTTTTTTCATTTGTTGAATGTTCAACTTTGCATCAGATTTGATGTTATCAAGCCAGCTTGTCCATTGCTTCCCTTTTCTTCTAGTTCCACTAACCATTCCTAGCATCATTGCCTTCTCCAACAAATTTGCACACATGACATGGCCAAAGTAAATCAGACGTAGTCTTGTGACTTTAGCTTCTGGTGATGTGTCTGGTTTTATATGATTTAACCCCTCTCTGTTACTAACTCTGGCTGGTCCAGGGTATACACAATAATTCACACCAGCATCACAGTTCAAAGAGGTCCATTCTTCTTTGATCAGCCATTCTTAATGTCCAACTCTGATACCCATACATCATTATTTATAGGGAAGACTCTTGCTCTGCTTTTTTATATTTGTTTTGTATTTATATCACTTACACTTAAAAGCTGGTAATATTTCAAATAATCACTGGCAGACAAAATTGGAAGTATGTTCAGAATTAACATTGGAAGACAGAAAAAAATCTCTCAGTTTGTCAGTACTGATTTTTCCCATATATAATTTCTTCAGTCACTCCATTTCATTTATATCCAATTCATGTCTGCTGTTTTGCTTCCATGTTGTCTAAACTTTGGAAGCAATTTTTACCTTTTTAACACAGCATCTAATTTAATATATGCAGCTTGGTCCACTGTTAATACTATAAGTGCAGATGTACATCATGTATTTAAGAAGTGGAGATCTATATTGCAAAATTTGGAGAAGTAATCCTATATCTCCAATTTTATTTTGACCCAGAAAGTATAGATTCATAACTTGAGCAGATTTCACACACACACACACACACACACACACACACACACACACACACACACACACACACCTATTGGGTAGAAAGACAGACTGAAAATAGTAGCCATGTTGTATCGATGGCTTACTCCATGTGATCAAGTTTCATTTTTGTTCCTTGCATAGATTTTATAAATTGTGATACAACAGCTGAACCTTTGTGTACAGGTCTCATTCATTTCCTCTCTCTCAGCTCTTGCAGTCAGTTCATTTTCTACAAAATGAAAATATACTAGTTGTATTCTGTGTTTCAAGTCAGGATCTCTTCTTAGTAGCAATAATAGCATCCTGCAAATTATTTTCCAATTCCGTTGGCAGTGTTCCCTTGGATATGATCTTCATCATATTTTATACTACATCTTGTACATTGGGTATGTTCCACCAAGGAAACATATTAGGAATAGAGTGTTTATGATTGTGTACAGGCATTCTGTCTTTAATCTTGACCCATTGTTTGCTTGCTATCAATAGCCTCTGGTGCACATTGACAAGTTCCAAAACCCAGTCTTGCTGGTGCGACAGACATTGCTTCTCAACTTGCCAATGAGCTCATGGGGAATGGAGAGGTTTGGAATGCAGACTTCAAAGATTAAGGAAGCAGACCATGGGAATCAAGGACAATGGCCAGATATCTGGTTAGACCCAGAGATGCTCTCTCATAACAATATTTTTCAACTTGATTGGACAATGTGACCTGATCCAGAGGGAGGAGGAAGAAGTTAATGCTTTAACTATAGGGGTTTGAGAAGGGACCTGCCAGAGCTGGATTTACTTTCATATGTGCCAGTATGGTGTACTCAATAAAGCTTTGCATTAAGAAATCGGAACATCTCGAAGATGTTTGCTTGGTTGCGTTTGTCAGTCAGAACTTTGACACACCTACTCTTCTCCAGCTACATATAGCATGTCTACTTCTCTTGGTGAGCTTCTACACTAACACAGAAGGTGACAATTTGTTTAGTGTTATTTTTGGTGCTGTTTTGTTTCTCTGCAGAGCAGAATTTTATTGCAGGATCCAATCTGAGTCAGTCACCGGGACCAGAGGTTTATTCTTCCAAGCTTTTGTTTTGTGATGGAGTCCATCCTCAGATAATTTCTCTCTCTCCAGAAGACGTTCTACACAGAGTACTTATATGTTGCCAGGTTGTCTGTGGCTTTTAATTGTTAATTAGGGTATCAATGGCCAGCTATTAAGTTTTTGATTGTTGTTTCCTGGTGCTTTTGCACCCTCAGCTCCTAAGTACCTTGTAAACTGGTGATAAATCGACACTCATGTTGTCTGACAAGGGGCCTGTTTCCCACGTTTCAATCATTTCTCTGGCTATTTTTGTCCCTGTTCAGCCAACAATCTTAGTAGCTTCATTGCAATGGGTCTACCAATGAGTTGGATCTTCTCATCTAACTGCTCACTTGTGTTCTTCCAAGATGGTAATTAGCTTTCTCCCATCATTCCCAAACAGTCATAGGGGCAATCCATGCAGGGAATTCAGTAAATTACATTGGAAGTTTCTAATGTATCTTTGTCATTTTAGTCTTTGGGGAATTAGCAATTCTTGGGTATTTGACCATGAAACTCATAATGCAGAGCTGCTCCCCTAAGGGTCAAGCAGACATTTCCATCACTGCACATCAAGGAACATATGTGTCTGTCATTCAGGGATAGTTATGTCAGTGTTCTATTTATATTTATGCAAATACAACATTGTCACTAGGAGGCATTTAAACAGGAAAACACAGAACAGAAAGTTGGATCAATCAATCTGCATGCAGGATGTGCATCTTGGCATAATGTGCAGTTGGGATTTGAGAGGCCTGTCTTTACCCACCTGATACCTATGCTTACCCATCAGCCCAAGTGGAGGTATGTGGTGACGCCTGTATACAGTTGCAAGCAAGTCTAAATCAAGTTTTAGTCTTATGGTCATCAATTCTATTGTATTTGAATCACCAAGTGTGACATCTCCCTTGGATGACTCCCCAGATTCTTCCTCAGAGATAAACTCAAGGGAGGATGAGCCATTCATGACACATCAGGAACTCAATTAATGACTCAGAATAGCTGGCCAAAAGAGAATCAGAGGAAACTTCAGCTGGGGAGAGTCTTCAGGGGCGGGCAGCCAGCAAAGAGGAGGAGGAACTGCCTTCTGTACCTGACCTGAGAGCATACAGGGCAGATAAAAGGCAGGAGCAATGGAGGTCAGCCATTTCATCCAGCCATCTTGATGGGCTGAACCAGAAAGCTGGCTATTTATGATAGCAGGCAGAGGGAGGCGTTGCTTGGAACAACATGTTGGTTTGCTGGTTATTTGTTTGTTCCTCGTGCTTCCTGCTTCATTGTGTTTGGAATTGTGCCTTGGAGACACTGAACTTTTCTTACTAAGTGAATTTCTTTTTTGTGTGTTTAATTTTTGCCTGGTTTGTTTGTTTGGTGGAGCTATTTGTTTGAGGAACTTTCACTTGTTCAAGGACTATTGACCATTGCTTCCTGGACTAATCTTGGCTTGCTTGTGTCTGGAATTATTGGGACAGTTCTGAGTATTGATAAAGGGAATTACTGGGGAACATTAATAAACTCACTACACCAGTTACGTGTGTTTGAGTGAGTGGGGCAGCACACCGAGATTCAGATCTTGGACCATAACTTTGCTCTGATGAAAGGTGTGATTCTTAACCTTGTACTGTGGCAAGGATGCAAATTGATTTATTTCCTTTCTATCCTTTAGATCCCATATTTCTAGCTGCTTAGTATCAATATTAATGAAGTTTTTGGAGGACCTGAGTATCATTGTGCATTCTGTAGGAGAATTTTGTTGAACTGTATCATTTTGGGGGCATTGCCGCTCTAGTGATTTATAGTGTCTTTTAGCATCACCCAGCCATTGTTGTAGTTCTATAAAGCCTTTCTTCATCACTGACACAGTGGCACAGCTATAGCTGGATGACACTACAAGATGCAATAAATCACAAGTGTAGAAATGGCTGTTGGCTGTTCACCAAAGATCGGGGGACCAAATTACTAGCTAAAGAACACTTCTGTCACACAATGTTGTTGTTTTTTTGCTGCCACTGTGTTGATTCCTTTGGGAGAACGGAATTGATTTTGGAAGTTAAGCTATGGATTCATCCTGATGTGGCAGTGGAGTTTTATTTTTGGAATTTATTTTAAAAGTGCTGTGTCTCTGCCAAGCCAGGAAAAGAATGTGGGTGAGGTGATGAGTAGAGATCCGAATGAATTGTGCTAGAGCAGTGGTTCTCCACCTTCTTAATGCTGCGACCTTTTAATACAGTTCCTCATGTTGTGGTGACCCCCAACCCTAAGGGCTCTCCAAGTGTGCACCGATGCTGTCCACTCACCTGCCATGCCCGGGGCTCAGCGCTCCTTGCCTCACTTCCGAAGGTTGCTGGCCTGCCTGGCTCCAGCTGGCCGGGGAGGGGGGACAGGAAGGCCACTCCACCAGCTCCACCCAGCCTGGTTGGAGAAGCACCCAGGCAGGAACAAAGAGAGAGAGAGAGAGAGCGACAGAGAGAGAGCCAAGAGGGCGACAGCACCAGCAGAGCTTAGTTCAGCCTCCTCCACGGAAAGGGCTGCAAAGCAGTGCAGCCTCCCATAGAAGATGCTCAACGGAAATGAATCCGGTGCTGCAACAGCCCCCAGCTGAAAGCCGTGTGGAGACAGATAGAGGAGCGGTGTCTCAGTTCCTAAGACCATCGGAAATATGTGTTTTCTGATGGTCTTAGGTGACCCCTGTGAAAGGGTCATTCGACCCCCAAAGGGGTCGCAACCCACAGGTTGAGAACCGCTGTGCTAGAGACTCAGTACATGGATAGGTGATCCCTTTCAGCATATAAGATGTCTCAGATGAATTGTTATCTTTCCCCAGATCTGCCGGTATTATGAAGGCCAGCAGATACCAGATTTAGAAAAATGAAATGATTGATGTCCTTCCCAGTTTCCTGATCAAACACTGCTCTTCACGAAACCCAAAGGTCACCTCCAAGCTGAAGGAGATGCTGGCAGTTCTCTGGAGTCTTGAAGGACAGCCTGCTGTAATGCAGGGCTTGAAATACTGTCTTCAGCACTTATAGTAGAGAGATTTTTCCATTTAGGTATCTGAAAGGACCCTGAGCCCTTTAATCATCTGTGCAGTGGTGACTCATTGTTAAAGATGCTTTGAATTAGATGTGACGCTTCCATAATATTTTTATTTTAGCTAAAAAGATGGCATCTATAGGATTTTTAGTATAACTGAATTACAATCTAGCACCCATGCCCAAATGCTTTTAAACATTATATTAAGTTTCTGAATACTAGTGTAGGGTTGGGACCTAGAATAGGAACTCTTCTTAAAAAGAACATGTTGTAACCAATAAAGGAGAATATTTGTTGCTCCAGATTGAAACCAGTGGTGGGATTCAGCCGGTTCGCACCACTTTGGCAGAACCGGTAGCTATTTTTTTTTTTTTGCCCAGGCTCAGAATGGACTTCCGGAAGTGGCATCCACGTAAAAAACCAGTTGTTCACCTATTTAAATCCCACCACTGGTTGAAACAAGGAGTCATTGGTGCTCTTTGAGCTTGCTTTTTTCTTTAGTTTAGTTTAGTTTAGTTTAGTTTATTTAAATTTCTATGCCGCCCTTCTCCTAGGACCCAGGGCGGCTTGCAACAATAATACAATAAAAAAATTAAATTACAATAACAATCAACCATCCTATCAAAACACATTCATTCAATCCAAAACACATCCATACAGCATACAACCACGATCAACACACAGCCACTGATAGAGGCACATTTCTAGGCCCAGGGGCAGAGTATAGTTCATACGCCCCAAGCCTGTCAGCATAAATGAGTCTTCAATAATTTCTGGAAAACTAGGAGGGAGGAAGCAGTGCGAACCTCTGAGGGAAGCTGGTTCCAGAGGGCTGGGGCAGCAACGGAGAAGGCCCTTGCCCTAGGCCCCACCAGATGACATTGCCTAATAGACAGGACTCGTAGGAGGCCAATCCTATGTGCCCTAACCGGTCGCTGGGATTCATGAGGCAGAAGACGGTCCTGCAAGTATCCTGGCCCATTGCCATAAAGGGCTTTATAGGTCATAACCAACACTTTGAATTGTGTTCGGAGACCAATTGGTAGCCAGTGCAGCTCACGGAGAGCTGGAGTGATATGAGCATGTCTTGGGAGACCCAAGATGGCTCGCGCGGCCGCATTCTGGACTACCTGCAGTCTCCGGACATTCTTCAAAGGTTGCCCCATGTAGAGAGCATTACAGTAGTCGAATCTCAAGGTGACAAGGGCATGGGTGACTGTGAGGAGTGACTCCCGGTCCAAATAGGGCCACAACTGGCACACCAGGTGAACCTGGGCGAATGCCCCCCTCGCCACAGCCGAAAAATGATGTTCTAGACTTAGCTGTGGATCGAGGAGGACACCCAAGTTGCGAACACTCTCCGAGGGGGACAAAACTTCTCCCCCCAGGGTAATGGACAGACAGTTGGAATTGTCCTTGGGAGGCAGAGCCCATAGTTTATAATTTGACAGCATAATGATAACATTCGAACAATATAAACTGACAGCAAACTGCACTCCTTACTGGCACTGATTCTGCTACCTAGTTTGGGTAATGAAACTTCTACAAGCAAGCTCGGATTGCACCAAGGATCCCCTCAATATATTGTTATTCTGATGTAATTAGGTCCTATTTTTCCTAATAGATATTAAGTCTGTCTCGCTATCTTTTGACATTTTACAAAGTTCATGTTTCACTGTTATGAATTTACACCAGGTACACTGCATTGGCCTCTGTAGAATGGCATGGTTGATGAAGCATACTTTTGCATTACGTATCCCTTGTCTTTTTTATTTATCACACATTTCTATTAACCATTTGCAGTAATCTAGCTGGCAGAATCACAGAATCTGCGTTTTAGGGATCACTTTTATTGCTTACTGAGACAATGTTCAAGTGTTTGTTTGTTTTTTAATTTTCCAGGGCTTAAAAATAATACAGGAATCTGAGTGTCAAAACCAGACATCTGTGGTATTCCTAAAAAACAATGGATCAGCTTAGAACAGGGGTAGGCAACCTTGGCTCTTTTATGACTCGTGGACTTCAACTCCCAGAGTTCCTGAGCCAGCCATGCTGAGGGGAAAGGGAGAGGTTTTCATGCTTAGCCATGCTGGCTCAGGAATTCTGGGAGTTGAAGTCCACGAGTCATAAAGTGGCCTAGGCCTAGGCCAGAGATAGGCAACCTTGGCTCTTTTATGACTCGTGGACTTCAACTCCCAGAATTCCTGAGCCAGCCATGCTGAGGGGAAAGGGAGAGGTTTCCATGCTGAGCCATGCTGGCTCAGGAATTCTGGGAGTTGAAGTCCACGAGTCATAAAAGAGCCAAGGTTGCCTACCCCTGGCTTAGAAGAATCCTGATATTTGGTGGAACATTGCTGCTCCTTAAAAAAAAAAAAAGGATCAACTTGGAAGTATCCTGAATTTTTTTTTTCAGGGGACACTTTTTATGTATTGGAGATAATGAACATACTGAGATTGTGATTTTTTTTTTGCCCCTCCTATGTTCTGGGATGATTGAATTAATTTATCACATAAGCCAGAAATAATGAATTCTCAACTCTTTGTCTGGGTACAAATGGGTGAATCATTCAGAATCATGGTTTGTGACCTGGGACTATCTCCAATGTTATTAATCATTGTGTGATACCATTAAAACTACAGCTGTGATGCTTGACCTGCAGTGATGCGAAGGTGACATAGATTTACAGAACCTTGGAAAATAATTGAAGAAATGCAAATGCATTTTGGCATGACCTTCCTTGACCAAATACCTCTTTTTTTTTTAACAAAATTGATGTTGGTTATTTTCATCATTTCTTCTTGTTCTTCTTCCTCTTAAAAAGGAAGACATTATTCGCTTGCCTTATTATGCTATTTAACCTAGAAAATTTCACAGAGATGATGATGCATATATTTTTGGTTGCAAAGAGGATTATCCAAAGAATAAGCAATACTTGGCTAAAAATCCATAGTCTCAGGAATAAATTTCAGAGAATATGATTTGGCTGAGAAATAAAACCTGCCAAAAATTTCTCAACTATTTGTTTCAGATTTACTTTCCTGCCCCCGTTGCTATCATCATCCAAGGCTATTTTTTTAACCAACGTCTTGAGGATTAGCAGCATCGTCCAAGGCTATTTTTTAACCAATGTCTTGAGGATTATTAGCTGAGGCCCCAGAGTATCTAAAGGAGAGGTTGACTTTTATCCCACGCAGCCACTTAAAAAATGCACAATTCTGCCTTACATAATGATGAACTAAAGGAAGCTGTGTGTTTAAGTCCTGTTTCCTGGAAACTGGAAGAAAAAATCAGTATGAGAAATGATTAAAAATGATGGAAAAACTTCCAATGCAATTGAAAAGAAAAGAAGAAACATTGTGCAAAAGCATGAAGGGACTGAGATCCATCAAGCCAAATGCTGCCCACAGTTAAAATACATTGATTTGCCCAATCTGACACGTGGTCTTTTTTATATGCCATTCTGAAGGGTGCATTCATCCCTTGAAATTCATTCCCCAATAGTTATCACGTGACAAACATCTGTAAACCAAAAACACCTGTCTCTGTTTGGCATGAGCACTGAGAAGTCTGATACTCATGCAGCTGTTTGTAAAGAAATATCATATGGATAATTATTCAAATCCTAGACACGTTTAAATGAGAATCAGCACCTTTTATGGAACATGTTTCTAATTAGAAAAGTCGTGCTGGAGCAGGTCCAATGTCTGCATATTTCCTATACTCTAATTTGATGTGCTCCACATCTGGTATATATATAGTTCCTAGTTAAAATGGGTGAAGATTATGTTGGGCAGTAAATATGGAACCTATAGCCAAACAGAACTGGAAGATGTTAGTTTGGAGAATGTTGGTCTTTATAGCAATAACACTTAAACTTATACTATAAAGCTTCAGAGTGCTTTATACAGTCAGCATCTTGCCCCCAACAATCTAGGTCCTCATTTTAGCAACCTCGGGAGGATGGAAAGCTGAGTCAACCTTGAGCTGGTGAGATTCGAACTGCTGGACTGCAGGCAGGTGGCAGTCAGCAGAAGTAGCCTACAGTACTGCATTCTAACCACTGCACCACCACGTGTCAGCACTGCTAACATCAGATGTTTTTGCTTTGACAACTGTTGGAGATGCAACCACTTTCTTCTTATGTTTTACTCTTAGAGTTAGAGCTAGAGATAGATGATGCTGGGGAGAGGAATGTGCCTGAGAGTTTAGCTAGACACAACAATACTGGGCCTAGTGTGAGAACCAAGGTTATTGAAATAAGATATGATAAGAATTGGCGGGCTGGAGGACTGGAGGGAAAGCCTGCATTTCAAACTAATTGGGGAATGTGATTTATGTTTGTTAATTGGAGGAGGGAATTGTGCTTTGATACTATGTGCTGGGGGGGATCCAGTTTTTGGCTTTAATTATGTTAGTGCCGATGCTATGCTTCTCAAATCTTTAAGGTAAACAATGCCTGGAAGTTCTTTGAAGAGTTTCATCTGTTGGAACCATGACAACACACCACGGCTCTCAATGTGGCCAGCAGCAAGCTCAACAACAGGACATCTGCGTTCATCTGCTTCACATATTGATATTCAAGGCTGTATGACATTATGACCAGGGAAGGTTGTTCTGCATGAAGAATAAGAGTTTGAGTCTGGATTTGTCAATTTATAAATTGGTTGGTCAGCATTAGCAATCAGTTACCATCTGTACTACTAGTTCAGACATCTCTTGAGAGAAGAAAAGAATAGGTTCAAAAAGTCGGAGATATTTTTTTTCATATTCAATTCTAAATAATTTGCTGCATATGCAGAAAAGCCCTCCAGGTCCTAGTCTATAGCCAACTTTGACTATACTAAAAAAAAACCTAACCAGTTAAGTGATAGTGATAAATGTTTGAATGATAGCTACCAGGAAATACACAGGTTGCTGGCTAGAAATAAAAGTTGAACTAAACATCTTGAGAGAAGTCAATGCAAATAATCTCAGATAAATCAAAGAGATAAAGGGATTGAGATGTTGAACAAGAGTGAAGAAAGAATATAGACTAATGGAAGTGACCTCAGAGGTCTCCTTGAGCAGGAGACCCTATACCATTTCCGAAAAATAGTTGTCCAGTCTCTTTTTGAAAGCATCCAGTGATGGAGCACCCACAACTTCTAAAGGAAAGCTATATAAACCATTGGTTGATTGCTCTCACTCCTTAGTTCTAGGTTGCTTCTCTCCCTGGTTAGTGAGTAAGAACTTCAAAGAAGGTTCTAATGAATTCTCAGCATGAGTAGTACACTATGTGACTTCAGTTCAGACATTCAGCCCAATCTACTTCTTACACTTGTTTGTATATTGAAGCTGTTTACTGTAAACTCCAATAAATCTGAACAAATCAATGAATCAGTAAATATTGCCACTAAAGAAAATCAATCAGAATCAATCAATTAATCAGAATAGAGCTGGAAGGGACCTTGGAGGTCTTCTAGTCCAACCCCTTGCTCAAGCAGGAGACCCTATACCATTTCAGACAAGTGGCTGTCCAGTCTCTTCTTAAAAACCTCCAGTGATGAAGCACCCACAATGTCTGAAGGCAAGCTGTTCCACTGGTTAATTGCCCTCACTGTTAGGAAGTTTCTCCTTTAGTAGTTTCCATCCATTGTTTCATGTGCTCACCAGGAGTTCAGCTTGACTCAGTCTTCATTTTGTCACAATAACCTGGGACACAGGTCTACATATAAAGACAACCAGAGCAATATCAGGCTTCAAATAAGTTTTGAGCAGCCGTAAATTAACACATGGAGATATTATTTGAGTATGACTAACTATATTGTGAAAAATGATTTTTTTTTCACGGCAGAGAGGAAAGCACAAATAATGTCATGGTGTGACAGCTAAAGCTACAGTCATGCTTATTGTTTGGATAGATCTTCTTTTTAAGACAAATGATAATGCCTGAAAATCTTTTGTGACATATGGAGACTAATAAAACCAGTACAAATGACAAGGAAGACAGTTGTTGCAATTTATCAAACTCTTGTGTCAACATGCGCTCTTAATGTTGGAAGGAAATGGATGAGTGTGACATTATTTCTTCTTTGGTTTATGGACTTCTGCTAGAGTTGTTGGAGGTTATGTTGGTTACAGTAAAAAAAATAGAAATTTTTCTTCAGCAAAAAAAAAAAAGATATTCCAAGGGAATATTATAGTTTAAACTACTATACTTTCTAAGGCATTGCTGGCTGTGGAATTCTGGGAGTTGAAGTCCACATGCCTTAAAATTGTCAAGGTTGAGAAACACTGTTCTAAGGGATATAATGTTAGAGAATTTTAATTTCTCTGTTGGTGAAAAAATAAATCAGAAACTCTCACAGTTGACTGCATTTAGCAGAGTCAAATAACCTCTTTATATTCATATCAAAATATTTACAATACCATACATTCTTCTTTACAGCAACATAGCTCAATGAAGACTTCTTACAGAGAGATACAGAGACAAACCTGAGACTGGAAATTCAGCTCCTAACTCAATACCTTTTTTGTACAGACTCAGTAGCACTTTCTTCACATTGGCTGACTGAGTTACCACAGGACTCTTCCTGCTCATGAATATTCCAACATATAACATAAGCTATTTTGACTACTTTAATCAGATCTCAAGATGCCTGGCCAATTATGCTTTTAAAAAAACCTAAATCCTAGGACAATGAGATAATTGTGTCTCCTCTTCTCTCTCTCTCTCTCTCTCTCTCTCTCTCTCTCTCTCTCTCTCTCTCTCTCTCTCTCTCACACACACACACACACACACACACACACACACACTACAAAACATAAGTTATCTCATAATATGTGCCTTATAATTTAATTTTACATACTTTCTTTGAAAGTAGACCACTTACCATCTGTCTTCCCAGTGAGTAAAAGGTCTCACACCCTACAGTTGGCTAAGATAAAAAATGGAATGTACAATTACTACAGCAATAAAGAATTTTGCAGCACCTTTAACACTAAGAAACACATCAAGACATACAGTTTATTTATTTATTATTTGAACTTCTATGCTGCCCTTCTCCTAGGACCCAGGGCGGCTTACAATAACAATACAATAAAATAAATTACATTCATACAACATACAATCACAGTCAACACACAGTCGCTGATGGAGGGACATTCCTAGGGCCCAGGGGCAGAGCACAGCTCATATGCCCCAAGCCTGTCGGCATAAATGCATCTTCAACAATTTCCGGAAAACTAGGAGGGAGGAAGCAGTGCGAACCTCCGAGGGAAGCTGGTTCCAGAGGGCTGGGGCAGCAACGGAGAAGGCCCTTGCCCTAGGCCCTGCCAGATGACATTGCCTAATAGACGGGACTCGTAGGAGGCCAACCCTATGTGCCCTAACCGATTGCTGGGATTCATGAGGCAGAAGACGGTCCTGCAAGTATCCTGGTCCATTGCCATAAAGGGCTTTATAGGTCATAACCAACACTTTGAATTGTGTTCGGAGACCAATTGGTAGCCAGTGCAGCTCACAGAGAGCTGGAGTGATATGAGCATGTCTTAGGAGACCCAAGATGGCTCGCGTGGCCACATTCTGGACTACATGCAGTCTCCGGACATTCTTCAAAGGTTGCCCATGTAGAGAGCATTACAGTAGTCGAATCTCGAGGCGACAAGGGCATGGGTGACTGTGAGGAGTGACTCCTGGTCCAAATAGGGCTGCAACTGGCGCACCAGGCGAACCTGGGCAAATGCCCCCCTCGCCACAGCCAAAAAATGATGTTCTAGACTTAGCTGTGGATCGAGGAGGACACCCAAGTTGCGAACCCTCTCCAAGGGGGACAAAACTTCTCCCCCCAGGGTAATGGACGGACAGTTGGAATTGTCCTTGGGAGGCAGAGCCCATAGCCACTCCGTCTTGTCGGGATTGAGTCTGAGCCTGTTGGCACCCATCCAGACCTCAACAGCCTCCAGGCACCGGTTCATCACTTCCACTGCTTCACTGTAATGACGCGGGGTAGAGATATAAAGCTGAGTATCATCAGCATATTGATGCTAACTCACCCCGTGTCGACGGATGATCTCACCCAACGGCTTCATGTAGATGTTAAAAAGCAGAGGTGAGAGAACAGACCCTGCATAAAGTATGGAGTACCTTTCTGCAGAACATACTTGGGCTTTGTAAGTGCTCACTTACCCAACCTACACACGGTGGAGGAATGAGATCAACAGAGAATGAAGTGCAGGCAATTGCCTGCTTAATAATAGCTATTCAGAATAATTGTTAGGTGGCAATGCAGACAGTCTTCTTCTAGAGAGCTGAAGAACACTTTAGCATGATGAAGAACTTTATCTGAACCTGACAGCTGAGATGGATTTGAATTCGCAATGAATTATAGTTCATCAGTTTTTTATTGTGTGTATTTTTGAGTTTTTCTTGTTCAAGCAGAGGTCCCTTAAGACCGATATCAAAGTGATCTAGGAAGCTGAGATATTCTCTCCGCTCATTCTTGAAAACTGTCACACTGGGTGAGGTACAATCAAGAATAGTTGGGGTTTTTTTTTTCCTCCATCAAGAGCAATAGGAATTGGTGACAACTGATGTCTGATAACATACTGGATGAAGAGCTGTCCACGAATCTTTCTTGTGAATGTCACCTTAAAGGCCAGCTGTTAGGTATGAGGATAGACTTGGGATTTGACCTGCTGGAGCTGGTTTCCTTTCATCTAGTTTGCTTTTGATGCCTCTCTGAAATAATAAGACGATTGGAAAAGAAGTATTATTCTCTGAGATGAGTTTAAATCATTCATGGTCTTTAGTTGGGAAATACGTAGCAAAAATCTGTTTTCCCCTCTGCAGGTTCTTTCGTCAAGTAGTCCATACCAATCAGTTCTTTTACTATATTGTAACAAGTAAGTGTCATCTCATTAATGAGTTTTCAGAATAGGGCGGCATAGAAATTGAAATAAATAAATAAATAAATAAATAAATAAATAAATAGATAAATAAATAATGTGATATTTAAAAGTCATTATCAGTTCAGAATCCAGAAAGCAGATTGCAATCACTACTTAGCAAAAGGAAATCCCTCTTGATTCTCAGCTCAATCTACTTCATTGCCGAAAACAATAACAGCAGAAAATGGAATGAGGAAGCTCCTGTGTAGCAGTAGTAGCAGTAGCAGTAGCAGTAATAATAATAATAATAATAATAATAATAATAATAATAATAATAATAATAATAATAATAATAATAATAATAATAATAATAATAATAATAATAGTAATAGTAATAATAATAATAATAAAGTTGGAAAGGACCTTGGAGGTCATCTAGTCCAACCCTCTGCTCAGGCAGGAAACCCTATAGCATTTCGGACAAATGGCTGCCCAGTCTCTTCTTAAAAACTTCCAGTGTTGGCGCATTCACCGCTTCTGGAGGCAGGTTGTTCCACTGATTAATTGTCCTCACTGTCAGGAAGTTTCTCCTTAGTTCTAGGTTGCTTCTCTCCTTGATTAGTTTCCATCTGTTGCTTCTTGTCCTGCCTTCAGGTGCTTTGGAGAATAGCTTGACTCCCTCTTCTTTGGGGCGGCCCCTGAGATACTGGAAGACTGCTATCATGTCCCCCCTCGTCCTTCTCTTCGTTAAACTAGACATAGCCAATTCCAGCAACCGTTCCTTGTATGTTTTAGCCTCCAGTCCCCTGATCATCGTTGTTGCTCTTCTCTGCACTCTTTCTAGAGTCTCAACATCTTTTTATATCATGGTGACCAAAACTGGATGCAGTATTCCAAGTGGGGCCTTTCCAAGGCATTGTAAAGTGGTATTAATACTTCACGTGATCTTGATTCTATCCCTCTGTTAATGCAGCCTAGCATGGTGTTGGCTTTTTTGGCAGCTGTAGCACATCTGGCTCTTATTTAAGTGATTGTCCACTAGGACTCCAAGGTCCCTCTCACAGTTACTACTATTGAGCAAGGTATCCCCTATACTATACATGTACATTTGGTTTTTCTTGCCTACATGTAGAACCTTACTTTTTTTCACCATTGAATTTTGTTTTATTAGATAGCGCCCAGTGTTCAAGTCTGTCCAGGTCCTTCTGTATCTTAAGCTTATCTTCTGGAGTGTTGGCTATTCCTGCCAGCTTGGTGTTATCTGCAAATGTGAAAAGCAGGGGGAGAAATGTCAACCAGCCAACAAATAAAACTATATTATGAAGGTAGAATATAGACAATAGATGATATGGTGCTTTTGGATGCAAATGATATATATTCATAGAAAGGTTAGTAACTTTCTAACATGAGTGATTGGGGAGCAGACAACTGGTTCCACAATTAGATTTATTTTTACGTTTAGGATTCTTGTCTCTCCTTTTCCCATTAGTTGCATATCAAAAGATCCCATAGCCCTTCAAAATACATTTTCCATTGCATGGAAGGGAAATAAGGAAGAATCCATTCCTCAGTTTTATATAGCAGGGTTGCTGTCAAATTACCACTCTCATACACCTCATAAAATAAGGAACACTACACATCCTCTCCATGACCTTTTTTCCTTGTGTACCTTCCTTCGTAGTATCCAAAGCAGAACATCCAGATTCAGTCACAGTTTTGCTCCATACAGTATCAACCTTCTGAAATCTCAAGCTTCCTCTGTCTGCTATGTATTCAAGATGGACAGTAAATAATATTTATATGTTATACATATGTATATAGCATGTTTATATGTGAGTTATGGATGTGTACACTTTTGAGAGCAGGCAACAGAATTTCATTTTTAATGTGTGCCAATGTGCCCACAGTAAAAAATGTCAGTAAAGATTATCTATCTATAAGGATATCATTCCAATTACTTATACCTGTAGAATATTTCAGCCATTTTTCTCTTCTGATTTCTAGTTACTTTGCTCTTCCTGAGGTTATTGTTTTAGGACTATTGGAAATGTCCTTCCAGGCCCCTCATTCATTGACTAAATGTGGACTAAGCATTTACAGTGATTTCATTATAACTATAACTGCATGACTACATTAAGTTGTATGCATGAACATTCATTCAGATCTGAAGTGTCTTTTGATTCAATCACTTCTGCATTCATTGGAGAGCCCTTAGAGGAATACTTATGTGACTATTTTTCTTTCATTATAATTTCTATAGGCACTTGTGAACTCAATACAGTATTTCTTTATGCAGAAACTTCAACATATCTAGCATTAGTGTGGGACTAATGCTGCTAAAAAGTTTAATTATGAGATTATCGCTTGAGACTTAACAATTGTCAAAAAGAAAGCTAAAAAAATGTGGATGATGGATGTAGCAATAACTAGAGATAGGAAAACATAATGATGATGATGATGATGATGATGATGATGATGATGATGATGATGATAATAATAATAATAATAATAATAATAATAATAATAATAATAATAATAATAATAATAATAATAATGAGGAGGAGGAGGAGGAGGAGGAGCAGGAGCAGGAGCAGGAGCAGGAGCAGGAGCAGGAGCAGGAGCAGGAGCAGGAGCAGGAGCAGGAGCAAGAGCAAGAGCAGGAGCAGGAGAAGGAGAAGGAGAAGGAGAAGGAGAAGAAGAAGTAGAAGAAGAAGAAGAAGAAGAAGAAGAAGAAGAAGAAGAAGAAGAAGAAGAAGAAGAAGAAGAAGAAGAAGAAGAAGAAGAAGAAGAAGAAGAAGAAGAAGAAGAAGAAGAAGAAGAAGAAGAAGAAGAAGAAGAAGAAGTAGTCATAGGTGGATAAAAATGCCAACTACAGTCTAAAGCTTTAGCTGCTTGTGCAACTAACCATAATAATGTGCCTTTTTTTACTCATGATGGTTGAAACTTGTAGCTTTTTCTCCCCACTATTCCCATCAATTAATGAACGCCTTGAGAGGTGACGATGATGGTGGCCTTAGAACCGCAGGGTTATTAAATATTTATATACATGCCAACATTACTTTGAAAACTAGCCTACTTCTCACAAAATCAATTAAGCTATAAAAGATCCCAAATTCCTCACTGAGAAGTCTACTTGCTGCATTTCTGCATTATTTACTACAGTAGTTTTGTCTTTTTTTGAATAAACTTCTGCTGGGGATCTGTAATTTTTCTATGCGTTCAGTCTGATTGTATCAGTCTGCTGGGTCCACATGGAGACATATGGCCAAATTATCCGCACTCAGGGGCAAGTGGGTGGAGGAAGGGGGACAGTAAACATTAACATCTCCTCCTGAAACTAAATGGATCAATTTCTTTGCAGCTAAGCAATGAACATACATTTCAATAAAAGCAATATCTTTATGGACAGGACTAGAACAGGCTGGCTATTTTAACAATCCATAGAAATTCACCTACTAAAAGTTTTATCCTGAATTCATTTGGATAAAATAAGGTAACCTTTATTGTCATTTTTTTTACTGTGGGCACAACGGCACACATCAAAAATGAAATTTAGTTGCTCGCTCTCAAAGTGAAACACATACATGACACACACCTAAACATACTATGAACAACATATGTATAGACCCGCACCCCTACATATACGTAACAAATAAATATTAAATACTGTCCATCTTGAATATATAACGGAAGGAGGAAGCTTGAGAGTTCACAAGGTTAATGCTGTATGGAATGAAACTATGGCTGAATCTGGATGTCCTGCTACGGATACTAGCCCCCTCCTCCCAGAAGATAACAAGGAAAACAGGTTGTGAAGAGGATGTGTAGTGTCCCAGATAATCTTACGGACCCTGCTCAAGCAACACTTCTGTGCTATGTCCTGGATGGGAGGGAGGGAACTGCCAATGATCTTTTCGGCCATTCTCACCACTCTCTGTGCCACCTTCCTGTCTGAAGTAGTGAGGCTCCCAAACCAGACTGTGATGCTGTATGACAGGATGTCTTGATCATCCCCCTGTAGAAAGTGGTCAGGACAGCAGAAGGAAGATGTGCTTTTCTCATGTAATGTAGAAAATTCAGGCGCTGCTATGCCTGCTTCACCAGTTTCTCAGTGCCTATCCATGTTGTCTATCAAATCACAATATAGCTGTGAAAGAATAGGCGAGGAAGGATTTAATCAGATAAATGTAGATTTTTCTTAAAGTTTCTTTTCTTGATTCCCTCCAAAAAAGAGATTTGACTTTTTTTTCCCCAGGATGTTTTCAGTGGACTAGATTCCTTCCAGTTAATTCCATATGTGTCTCTTTGAATGGATTACAACTCTCCCTTCATCTGAATTGAACTCCCTCCCTTATAAACCTCTGAAGGACCTCTGCCTAAACAAATATTTACATGGAATTACAAACCAATTCACCAACACTTTTTTAATTTTTTTTAGAAATTTTTCAATTGTTGGGACATTTCAGGAAATCAACATATTAATGCTGTAAGAAATATTTACCTTTGACATTTTGCATATCTTTATTTTCATTCATAATGTGTGTGTATGTGTGTGTGTGTGCGTATGTGTGTGTGCAATTGAAATTTGAAACGAATCACAGAGACCAGAATGTAATCCTATAAACATGCAATAAAATCTTGATTATATGGATCAGAGGTCTTCAAACTTGGCCCTTTTATAACTTGTGGACTTCAACCCCCAGAATTCCTCAGCCAACCTCCATTTTGTTTGTTAGATTTAAGACAGGGGTCTTCAAACTTGGCCCTTTTATGACTTGTGGACTTCAACTCCCAGAATTCCTCAGCCAGCGTGCCTGACTGAGGAATTCTGGGAGTTGAAGTCCACAAGTCATAAAAGGGCCAAGTTCGAAGATCCCTGGCATGGATGATGCAAAGGATTGCCCATAAAAACTGAAGTCCATTATAACTGAATGCACATACTTAACAGAACTGATATTATTTCTGTCAATGCATATATTTATGCAAGTGAAGTATACTGACTTCAGCTACATGAATAGCTTGGACTATTTCAGAACAATGGACTTTGTCTATTGTGGCATCCTTGGTGCCTTCTGGTCTTGGTTGTTTTCTTGAAGACATTTCATTACCTAACTAGGCAACATCCTCAGTGCTACAAAAGTTGAGTAATGAAACATCTGCAAGAGGCTAGGAAAGCATCAAGAATCCCACAGTTCCACCATGAGCTACAAATATTCCCTTCTACTTGCACTTTGTCCATTATTTGGAGATATAATCCAAACTAATATTAATTAGGACTAATTAGGATGAAACAAAGAAAAACAAACAGCATTCTTCAAAATGAAAAAGGCCTTCTGCAGTCACGACATAAGCCTAAGACTGAAAATCAGGCTTGTCAGATGCTATATTTTTCCTATCCTGCTCTATGGAGTAGAGAGTTGGTCTCTGAGAGAAGGCCACCTGAAGAGACTAGAAGCATTTGAAATGTGGATTGACAGGTGGCTGTTACGTAGAAACTGGGTTGACAAGATCAGAAATGAGGAGGTGATAAGCCGCCTGGGAAAGCCAAGGGAAATAATCAAAACAATTAAAAAATGAAAATTAGAATATTTCGGGCATGTGATGCGACACCCAGAAAAATACGGCATACTCCATTTAATCCTCCAGGGAAAGAGTGAAGGCAAATGAGGTCCAGGCAGAAGAAGAACATCCTGGCTTCAAAATCTAAAGGACTGGTTTTGACAAAACTCAGCAGCACTTTTTTGTGCGGCTGCTGATAACAACAAGATCGCCAACATGATCGCCAACGTCTGATAACGGATATGGCAGAAGAAGAAGAAGAAGAAGAAGAAGAAGAAGAAGAAGAAGAAGAAGAAGAAGAAGAAGAAGAAGAAGAAGAAGAAGAAGAAGAAGAAGAAGAAGAAGAAGAAGAAGAAGAAGAAGAAGAAGAGGAAGAGGAAGAGGAAGAGGAAGAGGAAGAGGAAGAGGAAGAGGAAGAAGAAGAAGAAGAAGAAGAAGAAGAAGAAGAAGAAGAAGAAGAAGAAGAAGAAGAAGAAGAAGAAGAATGAAACAGAATGGAAATCCATAAAATCAAATTGATTTGCCACTTTAAAGATCATACTAATAGAAGCCTTCATTTTGATTTCCTTTGCGCGAAGAATGATAATAACTTAGAAACATATCATCTTAAAATGCATCAACATTGATTCAGCTTTTTTCCAAAATTTCTCAAAGAAAGTCCTAAATTTTCTTAACATAGGCTTTTGGTAGTAGTGTACGATGGTTTTGTTACAGATATGAGTAAATTATATCCATAACACCTTACCTTGGATGAGATAAGACGGAATAACTATGCCAGATTTGATGAGCATGTATTGGTAAATAATTTCCCCTTTCTATTGGCTAATAATGGGGAAATGCAATAGTAATTCCTTCCCTAGCGACATAAAAAAATCATTATAGAATATAACCTGATTAACTTTCTTACTAATAAGGACTCTTCAACACACACACACACACACATACACAAACAATTTGGCATTATATAGACCTGCTAATTTTCATGCTGCCATTTCATATCTCCATTTGATATGCCAATTTTGTGAGATCTCCTAGTGTGCTATGAGAAAAAGTGAGAGCTTTGTGTGCATATCAGAGATGACAGAGCACCAGAGTCTGTTATTAGAAAGATAATTAGAAAAAGTTATTCTACGTATTCCCTAGGAAACAGAGAAAAATATTTTTCAGAAGTAGGAGGAAATTGGAAAGGGGTTGATTTCTTAAAGGTTATTATGAATATTTAGCAGTTATCACGAAAAGCCTCCAAAACTGTTACGGGTATTTAGCAGTTGTCATACAAAGTTTACAAAATCTTCTAGGCAGAAAAATGCATCACAAATTTTTATCCATCTGACTGATATTTGGGATAATCGTTTTCGTCTTACTGTACTTAGAATATAGTTGGGATTATTAGCAGAAGAATCAGTGGCTTCTTTCTATAAGAGGAATTCATCAGCACAGATAACTGCTACAATCCACAAAGCAGCTTACAGAAAGGAAACAGCTGAACAGATGAAGTTCTTCAGTGAAAAAAGGTAATCACGGAGTAAAAGTAAAAGAAGGAAAAATGGACAAGTCCCAAGGAAAATAATCCCCAATCTGTATTTGTAGAACATATACCATTTTTGTTCTGGATAATCTTTCATGAATTCTTTGTCTGGGACATTTTCCTTCCATTTGTTTAAAATAGGAAGGCCAAGGAATAACTCATTAAATGGCTATTGTGAGATTAAAAAGTCCATCATTTTCTTGGAAAAAGTTCAGAGAAGAGCAACTAAAATGATCAAAGGCCTCGAGACTAAAACATATGAAGAACTGCTGCGGGACCTGGGTTTGGCTAGTCTACAGAAAATAAAAACAGGGGAGACATGATAACAATATTCCAGTATTGAAGGACTGCCACAAAGAGGAGGGGGTCCAAAGCACCAGAGGGCTGGACAAGAAACAATGGTTGGAAACTGACCAAAGAGAGAAGCAACCTGGAATTAAGGAGAAACTTCCTAACAGTGAGGACAATTAACCAGTGGAATAGCTTATCCCTAAAATCATGGATGCTCCATCATTGGAGGTTTTTAACAACTGACTGGACAGACACTTGAGCAGAGGTCTGGACTAGAAGACCTCCAAGGTCCCTTCTATTCTATTCTATTCTATTCTATTCTATTCTATTCTATTCTATTCTATTCTATTCTATTCTATTCTATGCTATGCTATGCTATGCTATGCTATGCTATGCTATGCTATGCTATGCTATGCTATGCTATGCTATGCTATGCTATGCTATGCTATGCTATGCTATGCTATTCTGTTCTATGCCATGCCATTCTATTCTATTCTATTCTATTCTATTCTATTCTATTCTATTCTATTCTATTCTATTCTATTCTATTCTATTCTATTCTATTCTATTCTATTCTATTCTATTCTATTCTATTCTATTCTATGCTATGCTATGCTATGCTATGCTATGCTATGCTATGCTATTCTATGCTATGCTATGCTATGCTATGCTATGCTATGCTATGCCATGCCATGCCATGCCATGCCATGCCATGCCATGCCATTCCATTCCATTCCATTCCATGCTATGCTATGCTATGCTATTCTATGCTATTCTGTTCTATGCCATTCCATTCCATTCCATTCCATTCCATTCCATTCCATTCCATTCCATTCTATTCTGTTCTGTTCTGTTCTGTTCTGTGCTGTGCCGTGCCGTGCCGTGCCGTGCCGTGCCGTGCCGTGCCGTGCCGTGCCGTGCCGTGCCATTCCATTCCATTCCATTCTATTCTATTCTATTCTATTCTATTCTATTCTATTCTATTCTATTCTATTCTATTCTATTCTATTCTATTCTATTCTATTCTAGGCCAGGCCATTCTATTCTATTCTATTCTATTCTATTCTATTCTATTCTATTCTATTCTATTCTATTCTATTCTATTCTATTCTATTCTATTCTATTCTAGGCCAGGCCAGGCCATTCTATTCTATTCTATTCTATTCTATTCTGTTCTGTTCTGTTCTGTTCTGTTCTGTTCTGTTCTGTGCCGTGCCGTGCCGTGCCGTGCCGTGCCGTGCCGTGCCGTGCCGTGCCATTCCATTCCATTCCATTCCATTCCATTCCATTTTATTCTATTCTATTCTATTCTATTCTATTCTATTCTATTCTATTCTATTCTATTCTATTCTATTCTATTCTATTCTATTCTAGGCCAGGCCAGGCCAGGCCAGGCCAGGCCATTCCATTCCATTCCATTCCATTCCATTCTATTCTATTCTATTCTATTCTATTCTATTCTATTCTATTCTATTCTATTCTATTCTATTCTATTCTATTCTATTCTATTCTATGCCAGGCCAGGCCAGGCCAGGCCAGGCCAGGCCATTCTATTCTATTCTATTCTATTCTATTCTATTCTATTCTATTCTATTCTATTCTATTCTATTCTATTCTATTCTATTCTATTCTATTCTATTCTATTCTATTCTATTCTATTCTATTCTATTCTATTCTATTCCAGGCCAGGCCAGGCCAGGCCAGGCCAGGCCAGGCCATTCTATTCTATTCTATTCTATTCTATTCTATTCTATTCTGTTCTGTTCTGTTCTGTTCTGTTCTGTTCTGTTCTGTTCTGTTCTGTTCTGTTCTCTTCTCTTCTCTTCTCTTCTGTTCTGTTCTGTTCTGTGCTGTGCTGTGCTGTGCTGTGCTGTGCTGTGCTGTGCTGTGCTGTGCTGTGCCGTGCCGTGCCGTGCCGTGCAGTGCCACGCCACGCCACGCCACGCCACTCTATTCTATTCTATTCTATTCTATTCTATTCTATTCTATTCTATTCTATTCTATTCTATTCTAGGCCAGGCCAGGCCAGGCCAGGCCATTCCATTCCATTCCATTCCATTCCATTCCATTCCATTCCATTCTATTCTATTCTATTCTATTCTATTCTATTCTATTCTATTCTATTCTATTCTATTCTATTCTATTCTATTCTAGGCCAGGCCAGGCCAGGCCAGGCCATTCCATTCCATTCCATTCCATTCCATTCTATTCTATTCTATTCTATTCTATTCTATTCTATTCTATTCTATTCTATTCTATTCTATTCTATTCTAGGCCAGGCCAGGCCAGGCCATTCCATTCCATTCCATTCCATTCCATTCCATTCTATTCTATTCTATTCTATTCTATTCTATTCTATTCTATTCTATTCTATTCTATTCTATTCTATTCTATTCTATGCCAGGCCAGGCCAGGCCAGGCCAGGCCAGGCCAGGCCATTCTATTCTATTCTATTCTATTCTATTCTATTCTATTCTATTCTATTCTATTCTATTCTATTCTATTCTATTCTATTCTATTCTATTCTATTCTATTCTATTCCAGGCCAGGCCAGGCCAGGCCATTCTATTCTATTCTATTCTATTCTATTCTATTCTAT
This sequence comes from Bothrops alternatus, assembly GCA_034064705.1. Lineage (NCBI taxonomy): Eukaryota > Metazoa > Chordata > Lepidosauria > Squamata > Viperidae > Bothrops > Bothrops alternatus. The sequence continues at coordinate 98,763 of JARGCV010000631.1, forward strand.
TCTATTCTATTCTATTCTATTCTATTCTATTCTATTCTATTCTATTCCAGGCCAGGCCAGGCCAGGCCAGGCCAGGCCAGGCCATTCTATTCTATTCTATTCTATTCTATTCTATTCTATTCTGTTCTGTTCTGTTCTGTTCTGTTCTGTTCTGTTCTGTTCTGTTCTGTTCTGTTCTGTTCTGTTCTGTTCTCTTCTCTTCTCTTCTCTTCTGTTCTGTTCTGTTCTGTGCTGTGCTGTGCTGTGCTGTGCTGTGCTGTGCTGTGCTGTGCTGTGCTGTGCTGTGCCGTGCCGTGCCGTGCCGTGCAGTGCCACGCCACGCCACGCCACGCCACGCCACTCTATTCTATTCTATTCTATTCTATTCTATTCTATTCTATTCTATTCTATTCTATTCTATTCTAGGCCAGGCCAGGCCAGGCCAGGCCATTCCATTCCATTCCATTCCATTCCATTCCATTCCATTCCATTCCATTCCATTCCATTCCATTCCATTCTATTCTATTCTATTCTATTCTATTCTATTCTATTCTATTCTATTCTATTCTATTCTAGGCCAGGCCAGGCCAGGCCAGGCCAGGCCATTCCATTCCATTCCATTCCATTCCATTCCATTCCATTCCATTCTATTCTATTCTATTCTATTCTATTCTATTCTATTCTATTCTATTCTATTCTATTCTATGCCAGGCCAGGCCAGGCCAGGCCAGGCCAGGCCAGGCCATTCTATTCTATTCTATTCTATTCTATTCTATTCTATTCTATTCTATTCTATTCTATTCTATTCTATTCTATTCTATTCTATTCTATTCTATTCTATTCTATTCTATTCCAGGCCAGGCCAGGCCAGGCCATTCTATTCTATTCTATTCTATTCTATTCTATTCTATTCTATTCTATTCTATTCTATTCTATTCTATTCTATTCTATTCTATTCTATTCTATTCTATTCTATTCCAGGCCAGGCCAGGCCAGGCCAGGCCAGGCCAGGCCATTCTATTCTATTCTATTCTATTCTATTCTATTCTATTCTATTCTATTCTGTTCTGTTCTGTTCTGTTCTGTTCTGTTCTGTTCTGTTCTGTTCTGTTCTGTTCTGTTCTGTTCTGTTCTCTTCTCTTCTGTTCTGTTCTGTTCTGTGCTGTGCTGTGCTGTGCTGTGCTGTGCTGTGCTGTGCTGTGCTGTGCTGTGCCGTGCCGTGCCGTGCCGTGCAGTGCCACGCCACGCCACGCCACGCCACGCCACGCCACTCTATTCTATTCTATTCTATTCTATTCTATTCTATTCTATTCTATTCTATTCTATTCTATTCTATTCTAGGCCAGGCCAGGCCAGGCCAGGCCATTCCATTCCATTCCATTCCATTCCATTCCATTCCATTCCATTCCATTCCATTCCATTCTATTCTATTCTATTCTATTCTATTCTATTCTATTCTATTCTATTCTATTCTATTCTATTCTATTCTATTCTATTCTATTCTAGGCCAGGCCAGGCCAGGCCAGGCCATTCCATTCCATTCCATTCCATTCCATTCCATTCCATTCCATTCCATTCTATTCTATTCTATTCTATTCTATTCTATTCTATTCTATTCTATTCTATTCTATTCTATTCTATTCTATTCTATTCTATTCTATTCTATTCTATTCTATTCTAGGCCAGGCCAGGCCAGGCCAGGCCATTCCATTCCATTCCATTCCATTCCATTCTATTCTATTCTATTCTATTCTATTCTATTCTATTCTATTCTATTCTATTCTATTCTATTCTATTCTATTCTATGCCAGGCCAGGCCAGGCCAGGCCAGGCCAGGCCAGGCCATTCTATTCTATTCTATTCTATTCTATTCTATTCTATTCTATTCTATTCTATTCTATTCTATTCTATTCTATTCTATTCCAGGCCAGGCCAGGCCAGGCCATTCTATTCTATTCTATTCTATTCTATTCTATTCTATTCTATTCTATTCTATTCTATTCTGTTCTGTTCTGTTCTGTTCTGTTCTGTTCTGTTCTGTTCTCTTCTCTTCTCTTCTCTTCTCTTCTCTTCTCTTCTCTTCTCTTCTGTTCTGTGCTGTGCTGTGCTGTGCTGTGCTGTGCTGTGCCGTGCCGTGCCGTGCCGTGCAGTGCCACGCCACGCCACGCCACGCCACGCCACGCCACGCCACTCTATTCTATTCTATTCTATTCTATTCTATTCTATTCTATTCTATTCTATTCTATTCTATTCTATTCTATTCTATTCTATGCCATGCCATGCCATGCCATGCCATGCCATGCCATGCCATGCCATGCCATGCCATGCCATGCCATGCCATGCCATGCCATGCCATGCCATTCCATTCCATTCCATTCCATGCCATGCCATGCCATGCCATTCTATTCTATGCTATGCTATGCTATGCTGTGCCGTGCCGTGCCGTGCCGTGCCGTGCCGTGCCGTGCCGTGCCGTGCCGTGCCGTGCCATTCCATTCCATTCCATTCCATTCCATTCCATTCCATTCTATTCTATTCTATTCTATTCTATTCTATTCTATTCTATTCTATTCTATTCTACAAAGAATCCACCCCAAAAAGTACTTTTGGTAGGAATTGTGCCTTTATTTATATTGGGAAGAAGGTTTGAGTCCCAGCTGGAAATGATAAAAGTGGATCAAGTTCCCATGGAAACAAAAAAAAATTATTGTCACTAAGAGTTTCATTTTGCTCTGTTGTTTTAATGTTTATTTAGCATATGACATCATATGTGAACTAGCAATATATATTAAAATTTCATCTATTTTAGTAAAACACAATAAAATATAAATGTTAAAAAGATCTATGTTCAAATATCAAGGTCTAGGACCTCTAACCATCAAAGGCCAGCATCATTTATATTTAAAAAGTCAGATACTGGATCATTATACACCCTTAGCTTAGAGCTGGTTACGATGTGATCTACATGTCTATGGAGATTCTCAGAAATCCAGATCACGGTTGTCCCAAAGATGCTTTTTCAGGAGGCAACTGGACCATCTTGTTTTTTCTTTGAAGACATTTCGCTTCTCATCCAAGAAGATGCCATGTTGAGTGAGTCCTATTCAGGATGGTCCATTGCTGATGTGGTAATTGAAAGCCTGACCCCTTTTTTGTGGGGTGATTTATATATCTTCCTATGTCTGGACATTTAGCAATGCATTTGACTTTCCATTGGGGACTGATGTTCATGTTCTTGGGAAGATGCTGTGCAAATGCCAGTGGGGGCTTCCTGCCTTTGATTTTCAATATCTATTTGCTGAATGTACTTTTAAGGGTTCTCTCATCATCTCATGTTTTGCATTTCAATGTGTAATAAAGTACACTATCAATAAACAGGAAGAACATAAAGAAAGTTTGGCTCACTGTGATTCAACTCACTCACTGCAAACATCCATTTTTTTTGCTAAATTTGTTAATAGAACCTGACCACATCCCAAACATTTTTTTTAAGAAATCAAAGAGAATGTTTCATTGGAACCATCAGATTTCAGCTGTGAAAAATATGGCCACCGAATTGGCTTAATTTGCAGTGCAAATGTATGTGGAATAAAGCAGGGCTTTTCAACTAGTGGTACGGGTACCACCTGTGGTACATTGGCACCTGGCAGGTGGTACACGACCATCCTGGAAAAGTGGTAGCGGGGGAGGGGAATGAGCTGAACCGGTGGCAGCACCGCACAAGCCTGAGTGAGAGACGGCTGGAGTTGCAGGGCTGTCAAGGCTCAGCGGAAGTGCTAGGATCAGCACTAGGCTCCAGCTAGAACTCGGTGCTGATCCTGGCACTTCTGCTGAGCCCAGAAGAAGCACCAATCAGCTGGAAAGCAGCATTGATCTTGGTGCTTCTGTTGAGCCCAGAAGAAGCACCAATCAGCTGGAATGTTGCAGCATCTCCAGGGTCTTGTGATTTACATTCAGACGCTTGGCAACTGATTCATATTTATGACGGTCACAGTGTCCCAGGGTCATGTGAAGTGACCAAAACCTGCTGCAACCACCCAGCAGACAGGGGGGAATAAAAAACAAATACCCCCTCACCCCACCCCCATGGCCAATCCTCAACAGAAATGCTCACAACAATGAAAACCTCGGACAGGAGGAAGAGCACGGCTGGGTGGGCAGGTAGGTGTCTTGCTTGGCTGTGGCTTGGGGGGCACTTTTTCAGTGCCATTGTAACTTTGAACAGTCAGTACTACCTGTACTTTATCACTTTTTTGGGGGGGTCATCAAGTTTCTGACACCTTGCTAGGTGACTGGTGGTACTCAGATATTGCCATATCCTAAAAGCGGTACAATGGGTGAAAAGCTGAAAATCCCTGGAATAGGGAATGGGTACAATATATTGGCTCATGGTTTTTCCTACCTTTAAAATTGCTTTTTGCATTTAATTTGCCATACTTCGCTGATGTTTCCTCAGTTAGCTCCTATGATTATTTTGGACTACAAGATAAACTGGGAAAGTAATCTTTGTCTTCATGGCCCTCTTCTTAATTTTATGTGGTTTTTTTGCCCAAGAAAGGCTTATGATCATTCATCACTGCTGCAGCACCAAAGAGAATTGCTAGATTCCCATGCAATATTAAGTAATCTGCACTTTAAAACAACCAAGCTTGGATGCTTTTGTTATAGAGGCATTAAGAATTGATGAACACAAAAATTTCAGAGTTTGTTTTTCTTTGTTCATAGCTAACTGCTGAAAGATAACCCAGGAACTAATTTGTTGATGGGATACTTTGTCATTGGATACTTTACAAAATAAGAGAATGTTTGCTGTTAATACAAAAGAAAGAAGGAATCATATTGCTGATTGGCTACAGACAGGAGAGGTTACCAGTTTTTTTCTGTTGTGTATCTACAAGGTAACCATACTCCTGTGAGTATAATCATGTTTATGACAATAGTTTGCATCTATAAGTGACAATAGAGCCCACAAAGAAGAGGGAGTCAAGCTATACTTCAAAGCACCTGAAGGCAGGACGAGAAGCAACGGATGGAAACTGATCAAGGAGAGAAGCAACCTGGAACTAAGGAGAAACTTCCTGACAGTGAGAACAATTAACCAGTGGAACAACCTGCCTCCAGAAGTGGTGAATGCTCCAACACTGGAGGTTTTTAAGAAGAGACTGGACAATGCTTTGTCTGAAATGGTATAGGTCAGTGGTGGCGAACCTATGGCATGGGTGCCAGAGGCGGCACTTGGAGCCTTCTCTGTGGGCACATGTGCGGTTGCCACAGCATTGCCTCCCCCCATGATCCCCTCTTGTCCAGCAGCCCCCCCCTCGAACGTGGCCCACACAGAGCAGCGCTGCCAAGGACATGGCAGCCAGGCAGCATAGACAAGACTCTGCCTTCACACCCCGTCATGCAGTTGATGCTGCAGAGGGTGTGGCCACCATAGTGCTGGGGGGCTGCTTGGTAGGTCTGCAGATGGCCCAGGAGGTGGTGAGTGGTCCTGTGGGCAGGTGGGGCAGGGGATGGGGGGCAGGGCAGGGGTGGGGTAGGGGGGTGGAGCGAGGGTGGGACACAGTTTTGGGGCACTCAGTCTCTAAAAGGTTCGCCATCACTGGTACGGGGTTTTCTGCCTGAGCAGGGGGTTGGACTAGAAGACCTCCAAGGTCCCTTCCAACTCTGTTATTCTATTCTATTCTATTCTATTCTATTCTATTCTATTCTATTCTATTCTATTCTATTCTATTCTATTCTATTCTATTCTATTCTATTCTATCCCATCCCATCCCATCCCATCCCATCCCATCCCATCCCATCCCATCCCATCCCATTCCATTCTATTCTATTCTATTCTATTCTATTCTATTCTATTCTATTCTATTCTATTCTATTCTATTCTATTCTATTCTATTCTATTCTATTCTATTCTATTCTATTCCTTATTCTGTTCTGTTCTATTCTATTCTATTCTGTTCTGTTCTGTTCTGTTCTGTTCTGTTCTGTTCTGTTCCGTTCCGTTCCGTCCCGTTCCGTCCCGTCCCGTCCCGTCCCATTCTATTCTATTCTATTCTATTCTGTTCTGTTCTATTCTATTCTATTCTATTCTGTTCTATTCTATTCTATTCTATTCTATTCTATTCTATTCTATTCTATTCTATTCTATTCTATTCTATTCTATTCTATTCTATTCTATTCTATTCCTTATTCTGTTCTGTTCTATTCTATTCTATTCTGTTCTGTTCTGTTCTGTTCTGTTCTGTTCTGTTCCGTTCCGTCCCGTTCCGTCCCGTCCCGTCCCGTCCCATTCTATTCTATTCTATTCTATTCTGTTCTGTTCTATTCTATTCTATTCTATTCTATTCTATTCTATTCTATTCTATTCTATTCTATTCTATTCTATTCTATTCTATTCTATTCTATTCTATCCCATGCCATGCCATGCCATCCCATCCCATCCCATCCCATCCCATCCCATCCCATCCCACCCCATCCTATTCTATTCTATTCTATTCTATTCTATTCTATTCTATTCTATTCTATTCTATTCTATTCTATTCTATTCTATTCTATTCTATTCTATTCTATTCCTTATTCTGTTCTATTCTATTCTATTCTATTCTATTCTATTCTATTCTATTCCTTATTCTGTTCTGTTCTATTCTATTCTATTCTATTCTATTCTATTCTATTCTATTCCGTCCCGTCCCGTCCCGTCCCGTCCCGTCCCGTCCCGTCCCGTCCCGTCCCGTCCCATCCTATCCTATTCTATTCTATTCTATTCTATTCTATTCTATTCTATTCTATTCTATTCTATTCTATTCTATTCTATCCCATCCCGTCCCATCCCATCGCGTCCCATCCCGTCCCATCCCATCCCATCTCCCATTCTATTCTATTCTATTCTATTCTATTCTATTCTATTCTATTCTATTCTATTCTATTCTATTCTATTCTATTCTATTCTATTCTATTCCATTCCATTCCATTCCATTCCATTCCATTCCATTCTACATTCTACATTCTACATTCTACATTCTACATTCTACATTCTACATTCTACATTCTACATTCTACATTCTACATTCTATTCTGTTCTGTTCTGTTCTTTCCTCTTCTTTAATTCTGATTGAACTTTTTTATTTGTATTTGTTTAAGTCTACAGGAAAAAGAACTGAATCACTTCTGGTTTCCAAATTTTATTTATTAAAGAATTAAAAGCAGGAAATTAAATAGTAGTAGTAGTAGTAGTAGTAGTAGTAATAATAATAATAATAATAATAATAATAATAATAATAATAGCAACAATAATAAAGTTTACCTTCTTGAAGTTAATTTTGATCTCCGTAACCCATGAATACAGTTGAATACAGTTTTTTGTTCCTTCCACTATTGCATGTACAGCTCTGGGCTTCCTTCTTCCACTCACAAATTTGTATAACTGTCTTATTCATTCTATCCAAAATAGAGTTGTAGGCCAGCATAAGCCTAATAAGCCTTGGGGGGGGGGAATATCCACTGTAGCTCAAAAGCTATTTAGGTAAGCCTTTCTCCTGCTTCCAAAGACACCACAGAGGATGTCCAAGTGCCATCTTTATGCTCTGGAGCTTCAGGAGTGGTTTCCTTCTCCCTCATTAAACTCAGAAGCAATTCAATTTGCCCGAGGATTTACCACCCATAATCCAGCTAGAATCAAATAAGAGTATTGCTTAAGTCCAGTTGATTAAGTTCCAGTGATTTCAGGGGATCCACCTAAGAAGACAGTGGGAGCATTAGGATTTAAACATTCCTTTGCAATGTTGTTGTTGTTGTTGTTGTTGTTGTTATTATTATTATTATTACTATTATTATTATTATTATTGTTATTATTATTATTATTATTATTTTGTAAAGCCTCTTTTATTTTAAAGAGCAAACCTTATTATATACCCTGGAAGTGTCTTCAGTGTAGACTGATAAAACCTGACAATGCACACCAGAGAGGAGGAGAAAAATAAAAGAAGAAGAAGATAAAACACAGTAGCTCTGGAATAAATATTTGATAATTCATATAAACAATTATTAGAACAACATATTTTCTTTCTCATTACTGTTAGGACAGTGACAAGCAGAAATATATTTAAATGAAAATGAAATCAGCGGGGTTGCCATTATTACTGGGTTATGAAAACAAAAAAAATCCTCATCTTTGCCTAAAGCATAACCAATTTGGCAAGATAATTGTTTTCAGTTCAGGATAACACTCGTTTCTTTCTTTCTTTGTTTATTCGCTAATGGTTGGTTAGCACACGCGCACACACAAACACACACGCACACACATGTACCAGTTAATATAGTTTTTTTTAAAAAAAATAATGTAGCATATTCAGCAGTGCATCAAAATGAGCTTAATGAAAAGCTAGCTGTCTTCTATTAATGTTAGTCCTTAATTAATTGCATTTCTTACCACTTATAGAGGCAAAATGAAGTTTACAGAGAATTTTTCAGCTGATAAATGAACACACAACTCTCATTTTGTCCTCAGGGAAAGATCCCCAGATCTAATCCTTTTTACCAGAGTCATCTATCTAAGAATTGAACACTGAAATTGTATCCCTTTTAGTTCAGGACTCACCTGTGTCCTTCATGGTACAAAAACTGCAAACTTTACAGAAGCTAATAAGAAGCTATTTTTTTTACATTTTTTTTCCAGCAATTGCAGATTAATATAGACCCAATTATGGTCTATAAGGAAAGTAAAATGTTACTGGGATATTAAATGTGGGCAGTTTAATTTATTTTAATGGAAATAGATTACATGTGGCCGAGCAGATGAGATTACATGAGGCACAGGACTGGTCTGTAATGACCTGGGTTTCAATGTAGGCTAGTCATCTTAATCCTCAGATTACCTCAAGGCAGTCATATTTAGTCTTGGTTATCTCACATGGTGTTGCAAAGATTAAAATGTGATAATCCCTGCGAACGTAACCCAGAGCTGCTAGAGGGCAAAGGTGAAAGATAAGTATGGTATGAAATACTAGTAGTTGCTGCAATCATCCCTAATGTATCATGTTGCTTAATGTACCCTGAAGCAAGGGGACATAATCTTTCACTCACAAACTGATTGAAAAAGTGGGAAACTGCCTATAAGGCTAATTTCATTTTACATTGTGGTAAAACAATGTGAAAAAAACTGTGAAAACACTGCTCATTAATGCTGGCATCCTGACTTTATTAATTCATCATAGTCCAAATGAAAAACAAACATCCAAGCTATCATTTCTTGTGACAACTTAGAACTATATATAGCATTTTATTTTCTCTGCTAACTTACTGAAAGAGCAAGATATAAACATTGTTCATACATAAACTGATTCGTAAAAGCACCTTAGATGAACTGCAGCTGAAAAGGAGAAAACTGGCACAGCGTCAAAGCTCCTTTTTGCTTCAAATAATGCACGTGAACTGCAGGGAGTCCAGTTGTTCACTAGATGGCAGCAAAGAGATATAGGAAATAACTCTTTGCTGCCCTCTAGTGCAGAGGTCACCAACCATTTTTGTGCCCTGCTGCAAAGCAGCATCCCATTTTTGCACCCCCGAGGTGTGGCATCAGCCTGTTTTTGCACTGCACAGCATGGCATCCTGTTTTCGCACCCCATGGCAGCGGCACTAGCGCAAGTGGGGTGTGTGCGTGCACACGTGTGTGCACTGGCCAGCCTGTTCCACGGCCCAGTGGCCAGAAGCCCACACCCCACTACTGGCCTGCGGCCCACAGATTGGGCACCCCTGCTCTAGTGGTTTTCCAGACTCCGTTCTATTCCGATAATATAGTTTGATAGCGTTAATAACATTGGAATAGACGCCTGCTGGATTCACTCAAGGTGTGCAAAGTCTTGGCATCTGGGACTGGTCTTTAATGCTCTTAAGGGAGCTGGAAACTGCTGTGATGAAAATTGAACTGGGACACACAAATTACTCTGGGACTTAAAGGAGGTTTGTTGTTTCCTTGTTTGCTTGCTTTTCATTCCACTAAGCCAACTTTCAGTTCTATGCCGTTTGTCTTTCCTACTACAACTGGCAGGACATTAAACTGCCCGTACTTGTCATGTGTGCTGCAAAAAAAACCTCAACCACTACAGCTTGGATGGTGGGCTGTGAGAAAAGGTACTTACAGTAGGTACTAATACGTGTAAGGGACTCTCTTAGTCCCCCCTGATCATTTTAAAAAGTGGCACTTGGTAAAGCAAAACAAGCCTGAAGCTCAGGCAATATTTGGCAGCCCTTCCTGAGCAAATCTTCAGAGTGCTGTGAAGGAAATCTGAGGAATTACGAAAGGATTATGGCTTAGTGTTGGCTGGGGAAGAGGATGAACTTCAAAAGTGGTCAGATCACTCGTTTTCTGTTCATCTGGGGAATGTTCACATGAATAAGTTGCATCCGTCCTGTTTTCTTTTCAGTAAACAGCTAGATCCCATTAATAGGAAGGACGATGAGTAGGTTCCCAAAATCTGATGCCAACCAGGTTCAGGGCTCTTGGAGAAAGGACAGTTCACACATGCCTTATTCTTGATGTTCACCCCTTCAAGGATGATTCTGAAAACATGTATATGTTTTGTGCAAAGATCTACGGTTCCTTTTAATTATTGTATATTTACAGTAAAAAGGTAGCAATGGCATTTAGGCTTACACATCAGCCTACAGCGCCTTACAACACTCTTTGGGGTGGTTTGCAATGTAAGCATTATTTGCATCTTGCCCCCAACAATCTGGATCCTCATTTTACTGACCTCAGAAGGATGGAAGTCTGAGTCAACTTTGAACCCCGTCAGGATCAAACTCCAGGCTGTGGGCAGAATTTGCCTACAAGGCTGCATTGTAACCACTGTGCCACCAAAGCTGGCTGGCTGGATAAATCACTGCCCTAACTATGATTAGAAATGTGGCTATTTTTTTTTCCTTCCAAGCAGACCGATAGTCTTCTTTTGGGCATTCTTATTAGACTTGAGAGCTCTCCATATGTCTTCCTAACTCTTTAAAGCCTTTCTGCTCTTAGAACAGAATAGAGCTGGAAGGGACCTTGGAGGTCTTCTAGTCCAGCCCCCTGCTCAAGCAGGAGAACCTATATCATCGCAGACAGGTGATTGTCTAGTCTCTTCTCAAAATCATGGAACGCCCATGATTTCTAGAGGCAAGCTGTTCCACTGGTTAATTGTCCTCACTGTTAGGAAGTTTCTCCTTCTTAATTCCAGGTTGCTTCTCTTTTTGATCAGTTTCCAACCATTGTTTTGTGTCCTGCCCTCTGGTGCTTTGGAGAATAACATGACCCCCTCTTCTTTGTGGCAACCCCTCAGATATTTCTTCTTTTCTTTAGACTAGCCAAGCCCAAATCCCGCAGCTGTTCTTTGTATGTTTTAGCCTCCAGGCCTTTGATCATCTTAGTTGCTCTTCTCTGAATTTTTTCCAAGCAAAGAGATCTGATATTCAAAAGGATTCTGGATGGCATCCAGACTTATGTTCAGAGCCAGTCCAGAAAAGAAAAGAAAAAAAGAAATTGTGTGTGTATGATAAAGCCTAGATTTGCTCTGTACCTGGAATACATTTTTGCTTTCACAGGGAGAGCATCCATTTCCTGGGGTATGTTGGCAGTCAAAGCCAATGCTATCATAATAGGGTTGGCTGGCTCACCCCACTCTTGAACATCCAGAAGATGGCAGTATATGCCTGCAAAACAGGCTCCTCTGTATTATTATTTTTTTCTTTCCCAAAGCAAGGTTTTTATTTTATTTTTTTTTGCTGAGTAACCACAGGATTTTCTATCCCTTTCCAGATTTTAATATCATTTCATTGTAAAATTTTGACTGTCAGAGAATGTCCTTTAAAGAGACATTAATGGGGAAATTGCATTGCAGCCGACAATAGAAAGTTCAGTTTTACAGCATCAATTTTTCTTCTTTCTTTTCTTTCTCCATCTGTTTCTACATTTGTTTTGAAAGTTATATCCCCCCTTTTTTTGCTTCTTCGTGACTGAGCTTTGTTTATTATTGGGAGTTTTCTTCTTTGACTTCAAAGAGGACGTGTATTCCTGAGAAAATCTAGAATTCTCTTTTAATTTTTTTTCATCTCTTTTAAGAAGAGATTGGACAGCCATTTGTCTGAAATGGTATAGGGTTTCGTGCCTGAGCAGGGGGTTGGACCAGATGACCTCCAAGGTCCCTTCCAATTCTTGTTAGTGTGTTCAAACTATTTTTGTTGGTTTCACAGATATTCCCGAGTTGGGAATTGGTAATTTGCCTTTTTTTGTTTTTTTTTGTTTTTGTTTGGTCAGCTTTTCATTTTTTCCAAATCATCATCATCATCATCATCATCATCATCCCTTTAAGAACTTTTACCTTTATTTAAGCCCAATGGAAAGGGTTTTTTTTTTAGTGACAATGCTGTCTGACTTTCGCCTTCATTCATTTTCCCCCCTCCCAAGCCTTCTGTATTAACTCTGAAATATCTTCATTTAAAATCAACACAAACTGAAAAGATTGCTGAACAACTGCTCAAATAATATGAATTTATATAATTGTCATCTGTCTCTTCCTATTACATGGTTAACTCACTATTCCAATAGAAGAAAATATTTGTAGGTCAGGGTTGAAATGTGGGGGTCCTTGGTGCTCTCTGAGTTTGGTGGTTTTCTTGCAGACATTTCATTTCCCGATTTGGTAACAACATTAGCAGTGAGGTTACTTGGTCATGTAATAAAATATTTGCAAGCAAACCATCAAACTCGGAGAACATTAGGGACTCCACTTAACTCACAATTGTCCTTTGGATGATTATTTGATATAATATGTGCTGCAGCTGCCAAAAAAACCAACACAGCCCTAACAGAGGGATAGAATCAAGATCACGTGAAGTGCTAATATCACTTTAAAATGCCTTGGTAAGGCCACACTTGGAATAAGGCATCCAGTTTTGGTCACCATGATGTAAAATAGATGTTGAGACTCTAGAAAGAGTGCAGAAAAGAGGAACAAAGATGATTAGGGGACTGGAGGCTAAAACATATAAGGAATGGTTGCTGGAATTGGGTATGTCTAGTTTAATGAAGAGAAGGATGAGGGGGGACATGATAGCAGTCTTCCAATATCTCAGGGGTTGCCACAAAGAAGAGGGAGTCAAGCTATTCTCCAAAGCACCTGAAGGCAGGACAAGAAGCAATGGTTTGAAACTATTCAAGGAGAAAACCAACCTAGAACTAAGGAGAATTTTTCTGACAGTTAGAACAATTAATCAGTGGAACAACCTGCCTCCAGAAGCTGTGAATGCTCCAACACTGGAAGTTTTTAAGAAAGTTTCTCCTTAGTTCTAGGTTGCTTCTCTCCTTGATTAGTTTCCATCCATTGCTTCTTGTCCTGCCTTCAGGCGCTTTGGAGAATATTTTAGAGAGAAAGAAATAAAATAAAATAATAACAATAACAGTAACGGTAATGGTAACAATAAGAGTAACAGTAACAATAACACTAACACTAGCAACAGTAACAATAACAGTACCAGTAACAATAACAGTACCAGTAATGGTAACGGTAACAGTAACAATAAGAATAGCTTATAATGGAACTGGAAAATAGCTTATAATAAAGAATAGCTTATAATGGAACTGGGAAAGGTACAAAAAAGGGCAACAAGAATGATCAAGGAAATGGAGTGTCTCCCTTATGAAACCAGATTGCAACGCCTTGGTCTCTTCAGCCTTGAAAGACGGCGTTTAAGGGGTGACTTGATCGAAGTGTATAAAATCATGCATGGGATAGAAAAGGTGGATAGAGAAAAATTCTTTTCTCTATCACACAATAGTAGGACAAGGGGGCACTCCCTAAAGCTCATAGGTAAGAAAGTGAGGACAAATAAAGGGAAATATTTCTTCACCCAGAGGGTCGTTGATTTATGGAATTCACTTCCAGAAGAGGTTGTGACAGCTGTCAGCCTTGACAGCTTCAAGGCAGGGTTAGACAGATTCATGGATGCCAAGTGTATCGGTGGTTATTAAAACGGATGTCCATGTGCCGCCTCTATGTTGGTTGAGGCAGGCAGGATTCCCTTGAGTACCATTTGTTGGGGGTCAAGGGAAAGGGAGGGTTTTGCCTTCTCTTTCTGCTCAAGATCCCCATGTACAATTGGTGGGCCACTGTGTGACACAGAATGCTGGACTCGATGGGCTTTGGCCTGATTCAGCATGGCTCTCCTTATGTTCTTATGTTCTTACCTCCTGCAACAATAACTTTAATACCACCAAACATCAACATCTGCCTATCCTAGGTCCTGGGGAAGGACTTGATAGGTGGATAAAAATCCAGTCTGAATATCTGGCTGACTGCATGACAAACCATAAAAAAGTTGATAAAGGGGATAAGACTCAGACCAGAAGAAAAGGGGAAACAAATGGACACCATCCAAGAAGGTTTGACTTACGTTCATCAAATGCCTGGGAGAAGAACCAGTCTTTCAATTCTTTGAAACATCATCAAAACAAGTGTCATCCAGATCTCGGGGAGAACTTTGTTCCAAAGGGCAGGTTCTGCTCCAGAGAAGGTGTGATTCTACGGTTCCTACAGGTGGCACAGTTAAATCAAAGGAAGTAGAAACATGCCAACCATGCCAGATCAATTTGGCCAGGCAGATACTACGGGAGATAGCTGGTGTTTCAAGTAACTAGGACTCATGTCACGACAATGTCAGAGATGGAAGTTCAAAAGGTGCATCAAATAAGGAACTGTCCTTTGAAATACAAAATAGTTGCTCAGCCCTCTCAACTGGATTTCCATCAAAGGAGTGTGGATCAATAGTTCCTCAATATAACTGCAAAGTTATAATTGCAAAATTATGCCAACTACATCCTACCGAGTTTTTTGATATCACAGATTGTTGGCTTCAGTGCTTTACAGGTGAAACTCGAAAAATTAGAATATCGTGCAAAAGTTCATTTATTTCAGTAATGCAACTTAAAAGGTGAACCTAATATAGGAGATAGACTCATTACATGCAAAGCAAGATAGTTCAAGCCATGATGTGTCATAAGTGAGATGATTATGGCTTACAGCTCATGAAAACCCCAAATCCACAATCTCAGGAAATTAGAATATTGTGAAAAGGTTCAATATTCTAGGCTCAAAGTGTCCCACTCTAATCAGCTAACACCTGCAAAGGGTTCCTGAGCCTTTAAATGGTCTCTCAGTCTGGTTCAGTAGGGATCACAATCTTGGGGATAGACTGCTGACCTGACAGTTGTGCAGAAAACCATCATTGACACCCTCCATAAGGAGGGAAAGCCTCAAAAGGTAATTGGATGTTCCCAAAGTGCTGTATCAAAGCACATTAATAGAAAGTTATGTGGAAGGGAAAAGTGTGGAAGAAAAAGATGCGCAAGCAGCAGGGATGACCGCAGCCTGGAGAGGATTGTCAGGAAAAGGCCATTCAAAAGTGTTGGGGACTTTCACAAGCAGTGGACTGAGGCTGGAGTCAGTGCATCAAGAGCCACCACACACAGACAGATCCTGGACATGGGCTTCAAATGTTGTATTCCTCTTGTCAAGCCGCTCCTGAACAACAAACAACATCAGAAGCGTCTTACCTGGGCTAAAGAAAAACAGAACTGGTCTGTTGCTCAGTGGTCCAAAGCCCTCTTTTCTGATGAGACCAACTTTTGCATCTCATTTGGAAACCAAGGACCCAGAGTCTGCAGGAAGAATGGAGAGGCACACACTGCCAAAAGCACCAAAACCTGGTTCAATGACCGTGGGATTACCATGCTTGATTGGCCAGCAAACTCGCCTGACCTGAACCCCATAGAGAATCTATGGGGCATTGCCAAGAGAAAGATGAGAGACATGAGACCGAACAATGCAGAAGAGTTGAAGGCCGCTGTTGAAGCATCCTGGTCTTCCATAACACCTCAGCAGTGCCACAGGCTGATAGCTTCCATGCCACGCTGCATTGAGGCAGTAATTGCTGCAAAAGGGGCCCAAACCAAGTACTGAGTACATATGCATGCTTATACTTTTCAGAGATCCGAGATTGTTCTATGTACAATCCTTGTTTTATTGATTGCATGTAATATTCTAATTTTCTGAGATTGTGGATTTGGGGTTTTCATGAGCTGTAAGCCATAATCATCTCACTTATGACACATCACAGCTTGAACTATCTTGCTTTGCATGTAATGAGTCTATCTCATATATTAGGTTCACCTTTTAAGTTGCATTACTGAAATAAATGAACTTTTGCACGATATTCTAATTTTTCAAGTTTCACCTGTATTTACTAAGCAAGCACTTCGACTAAATCTTGGGATATTCTTGTGCCAAACTGGGAAAAATTGAAAGTGGAAGAGGTATTGGTCCTCACTATACTCACTTCAGAATGTTTTTAACACACAGCTATTTATTTGTCTGCTTGTTCATGAATTTACCTATTGCCATTTTTCCAGATGAGGTAGTTTCTTGGATTCCTACTTTCATTGCTATCCCCACCACAAAAGCAGAATGGATAGTTTGGGCCAAGAGAGTGGCTCAAAATGATATATCAGATATGAGACTGGATTTTTTTTAAATAATTTTTTTATTTTTTATTTTTCCCAACTCTCCCCGATACATATACCGTGATATTTATGAGATGTTAACATACATTTTTTTACATTCATATATAAAATACTTTTAATAAAATGAAATAAATACATACACATGACTTTTGGTGTTTGCTCGCCCATTTCCCCTTTTACTGTATCCACACTCCTTCTTCTCTACCTTCTTTCTCCCTTTCTTCTCTTCCCTCCTTCCCTCTTCTCCTCTTCTCTTTCCTTCACCCCTCTCCTCCCCTTTCTCCCCACTTCTCCTCTTCTCCTCCAACCTTCCTACTTCCTTCTCCCCTCCTTTACTCTTTTCTCTCTCCTCTCCTTTCTTCCCTCTCATCCCTCTTCAGATACAATTCAGGGGTAATGTCCAAGACTGGATTTGAACTCGGACCTCCCTCACCCTAATGCAACATGTGTCACAACCATATCACAGTGCCTCTATTTGGCATAATGTGTAAACCTGAGACAAGGAATTGAATGACATCATCATCATCATCATTATTATTATTATTATTATTATTATTATTATTATTATTATTATTATTATTATTATTCACAAAGTCAGCCAGATGTTCAGACTGGATTTGGCATTTTTGTCTCCCTATCAAGTCCTTAACAAGGACCTGGGATAGGCAGATGTTTCAAGTTTCAAGTTTAATCAAATTTATATGCCGCCCTTCTCCGAAGACCCAGGGCGGGTCTTGTGTATGTATGATGGTATTACAGATATCGTCGCAGGATGGAAGCTGTTCCCAGTAAGGCCTCTTTTTGCAGTTGACTGATGGTGAATTTGTCAATGCCAATGGTGTCCAAGTGGTGCTCCAGTTGTTTTGGGATTGCACCCAAGATGTGGATGTTAGATGGTGTTACAGATATGGTGTTACACATATCGTCACAGGATGGAACCTGTTCCAAATAAAACTGCCTTTTGCAGTTGACTAATGGCAAATTTGTCAGTGCCGATGATGGTGTCCAAGTGGTGCTCCAGTTATTTTGGGATGGCACCCAAGGCGCCTATTATTATTGGTACCACCCTTGCTTGCCTTTGCCACAGTCGTTCTATTTCTGTTTGTAGGTCTTTGCATTTTGTTATCTTCTCTAGTTCTTTATCTTCTATTTTGCTGTCTCCAGGCACTGCCACATCCACTATCCATACTTTTTTGTCATCATCATTATTATTATTATTGTTGTTGTTGTTGTTGCTGCTGCTGTTGTTATTTATTTAGCCTATGATGAGAACATGACAAAAGAGAGGTAAACATATACACACAATGCACATAATTATATACACAATGTCTACAAGGATGTGACAGTGGCCTCATAACTGGATGTACCATTCAGCTCTCCAGGCAATCGCCTTTGGCGTTGCTTCGCGTACATGTTCTAAGCAACCAGGAAATGCACATCATGGACAATGTTGCACAATCTACCCAATAGTTTTCATTTCAGTACTACAGATTCAACAAAGGGAGCCTTTGCAGCCTCACTGATTCAGAGCAGGGGGACTTTTTCTTCCAGTGTCTCATCTAATTCTGTTCAGTTTCCTCCGTAGAGAGTGGGGCAGTTAACGCCAAAGGTCTGGTAGAGAGATCACTAATGTCCAGGCCACAAGAAAGTAAGACCATTCCTCTCTCCAGCCATTCTCAGGGTTGAGAAAGAAGGACCTCAAGCATCTGATGCAAATTCACTCCGTACCTGTCATCATCCCATTTTGAAATAAATTTTGGCAAAAAGAGCGAGCATAAGTGACCGCATGACAGTACATGGATATATTTCTGATGACACATTCTTGCATTTTCCTGCATCTCTCTGATAGAGGGGGCTTCTCCAGTGTTTGAAAGCTTCCCAGCCAGAATATGTGGCATATAGGATTGTATCCTTCCTCTAAGTGTGCAATTAAGTCACTAGGAGCTTTGCATTATCAAGCAGCCCCTTAAGTGGTGGCAGTAAAACATATATCTCCAAATTGGCCTCTTTTATTTAAGCATCACTTGTGGATTGGCTTATTAATATTTAAAGACTCAGCGTTACCTCTACTCCATCCTTCTATTCAGGGAACAACTTTATAATCACAGAATTGTGCCATTTTTTATTGCATTTGCATAAAAATAAATGTAACCTTCAGCTCGATAAACTTAATGATGGTAAACCACTGACAGTACCACCAGCTCCTGAGCGCAGCCTGCTACGGTTCATTAAGTAGAACAGACAAAAGTGTTTTCTCAGATCTTCAGTGACAGTATTGTATTTGTAGGAACTGACTAAACCTCCAAGTTCCAGCTGCATTTTATGATAAATACATTAGTCAAACAATGGCAGAGAGTGCCATCAATATTTCCATAACATGGTTTTAGTGATACAGTAATTTTTGTCGACTGGATAAACGAATCGAGTAGCTAAAGTTACTTTTAAGTATATAATATGAGGGGTGTTTTTTTTTTTTTAAAAAGATAAAGGTTTCCCCTGTACTTATTTATTTATTTATTTATTATTTAAACTTCTCTCTCTCTCTCTCTCTCTCTCTCTCTCTCTCTCTCTCTCTCTCACACACACACACACACACACACACACACACTACAAAACATGTTATCTCATAATATGTGCCTTATAATTTAATTTTACATACTTTCTTTGAAAGTAGACCACTTACCATCTGTCTTCCCAGTGAGTAAAAGGTCTCACACCCTACAGTTGGCTAAGATAAAAAATGGAATGTACAATTACTACAGCAATAAAGAATTTTGCAGCACCTTTAACACTAAGAAACACATCAAGACATACAGTTTATTTATTTATTATTTGAACTTCTATGCCACCCTTCTCCTAAGACCCAGGGCGGCTTACAATAACAATACAATAAAATGAATTCCATTCATACAGCATACAATCACAGTCAACACACAGTCGCTGATGGAGGGACCTTCCTAGGGCCCAGGGGCAGAGCACAGCTCATACACCCCAAGCCTGTCGGCATAAATGTGTCTTCAACAATTTCCGGAAAACTAGGAGAGAGGAAGCAGTACGAACCTCTGTGGGAAGCTGGTTCCAGAGGGCTGGGGCAGCAACAGAGAAGGCCCTTGCCCTAGGCCCCGCCAGATGACATTGCCTAACAGACGGGACCCGTAGGAGGCCAACCCTATGTGCCCTAACCGGTCGCTGGGATCCATGAGGCAGAAGATGGTCCCGCAAGTAACCTGGCCCATTGCCATAAAGGGCTTTATAGGTCATAACCAACACTTTGAATTGTGTTGTACTGTTGTGTCAAATTCTAGGGGACAGGGCTAATATCTGTTTCCTAGCTGAGAGACTCAGCATCATGCAAAGACACTCTGTGATTATGGGATCGGCGTGGCTATACACCGAGGTGCATGGAATTCTGTTACCTTCCCACGGAAGTACTTATTTATCTGCTTGCTTTTGCATGCTTTCAAACTGCTAGATGGGGCAAAAATGGGAGTTCACCCTGTCAGGTGATACTTTGGCCAACCTTCTGGTCAACAAGTTTAACATATTAACCCCCTAACTATGATATGTGCATAAATATAAATAAATATGAACAATGAAAAAGGTAGATTATTGGTGAAATATGTGAAGCCCAGAGTTTGGATAATAAAAAAAAGTTAGCAAAATATAAGTTGCAAATGTTATACAGAGAAATAAAAGAGGGAGGGAGGGAGGGAGGAGGGAAAGCAGGCAGGCAGGCAGGCAGGCAGGCAGGCAGGCAGGCAGGGAAGAAAGAAAGAAAGAAAGAAAGAAAGAAAGAAAGAAAGAAAGAAAGAAAGAAAGAAAGAAAGAAAGAAAGAAAGAAAGGAAGGAAGGAAGGAAGGAAGGAAGGAAGGAAGGAAGGAAGGAAGGAAGGAAGGAGGGAGGGAGGGAGGGAGGGAGGGAGGAAGGCAGGAAGGGAGGAAGGAAGGAAGGAAGGAAGGAAGGAAGGAACTTACATTATCATCAGCCTACAAACTCCCTTATATTTCTTAAGTTCTTTTTTTTTTAAAGGATCAGAGTAATCTTTTAAAGGTTGATTAAGGTAAATGTGTAACTTGTCTTTGTATATATATGCAAAATGTTCTGAAGATGAAATGTTTCAACTCTGACCCTTTCCAGTTCCAACCTCGGCATGGATTTGGGACTTCCCTGGAAGGATTCCACCATCAGCACTGATGGGTTTGATCTGACTAGAAGTAGCTCAGTTTGGCTATCCATTTTGTGATCAGAATACCCTAATCTGGGGTTATTCCCATTGATAATTTAATGATGTATTCTGGTTCATTTTGGATGAGATCACTGCAGCCATACCAAGGTCAGGAGAAACATTAATGGGCTTAAAACCTGGTTGACCTTGAAGCATTTTACTCACTTCTATTGCCTTGCTTGTGAGAGGTTCAAAGACCTAATTTGCATGGCAACCATGCTTAATATAACTTTTATTGTTTCATCCCCAACCCCCAATAGATCTACAACCCTCTCTAATATATGTATACATCTTACTTATCAAGTTTATGCTTGACTCAGCATTACTTCACTTATTACCTGTCAGGTGGGACCATCACATCTGTTTCTAATTACAGTTTGTAGAGAGACATTGCTTTCAGAAGTAGATCCACAGGCCCTTTCCATATGTGGATCAAAATATTGATCAGATGGGTACTGCTCTTTCCTAGGAAAAGCATTTTTTTTTCATTGACTGTCCTTAATCCGTATCCTTATCTACAGCCAGCTTTATCTACAAGGCTTATTGGGAGCCTTAGCTATAATCATCCTGATTTCAGGATCATCCAACGTACATTTCTTGCAGTGGGTTTACGAAAACTTCACCAACTTCTGCCTAAACTGTATTCCTTTCATTGCAATGCCTTCTGTGTTGTCACCTTCTTCAAAGGAAAATCAGACTATGCTTACCACGTAATAGCTTCAATTGTTATCCATTTTGTTTTATAAACAAAAAAATAATGGAATTCATTTCTCAACAAATCGGGCGGAACAAATAGATATTTTTCTTGCAACCGACAAGCAAAAAAGGGCAGAGAAACTTTTCTCTCTTTCTTCAACATCAAACGAGGGAGCGAGAGAGAGTTAGAATTGTATTAAGCCTGATCAAATGCAGGGTGGTCCTCGTCTTATGACCACAACTGAGCCCAAAATTTCTGTCACTAAGCGAGATGGTTGTTAAGTGAATTTTGCCCCATTTTACAACCTTTTTTTGGCCACCATTGTTAAGTAAGTCCCTGTAGCTGTTAAGCCTCATGAATCGCAGCGACCGGTTAGGGCGCATAGGGTTGGCCTCCTACGAGTCCCGTCTGTCAGGCAATGTCATCTGGCAGGGCCTAGGGTTAGGGCCTTCTCTGTTGCTGCCCCAGCCCTCTGGAACCAACTTCCCTCAGAGGTTCGTACTGCTCCCTCCCTCCTAGCTTTCCGGAAACTGCTGAAGACGCATCTATGCCGATAGGTTTGGGGCATGTGAGCTGTGCTCTGCCCCTGGGCCCTTGACTGTGATTGTGTGTGGTATGAGTGAAATAAATTACCTAGTTTTTATACTGTAAATTAGTAATTTTAATTGATTTTATGTTATGTTTTTTTATATACTTGTATTCTTGTTGTGAACTGCCCTGAGTCTTGGGAGAAGGGCAGCATATAAGTTTAATAAATAATAATAATAATAATAATAATTCTATTGGTATAAAATAGGGCAGTTATGACTCTGGCTGATAATCTTGAAATAAAACTAATCAAATGGTTAATAATAAAATAAATAAATAAAAAATAAATGTCATCTGGCGGGGCCTAGGACAAGGGCCTTCTCTGTTGTTGCCCCAGCCCTCTGGAACCAGCTTCCCACAGAGGTTCGCACTGCTTCCTCCCTCCTAGTTTTCCGGAAACTATTGAAGACTTATTTATGCCGACAGGCTTGGGGCATATGAACTGTACTCTGCCCCTGGGCCTTGGAATGTGCCTCCATCAGTGACTGTGTGTTGATTGTGATTGTGTGTTGTATGAATGTGTATTGGATTGAATGAATGTGTTTTAGATTGGATGGTTGATTGTCATTGGTAAATTAAATTTTATTGTATTATTGCTGTAAGCCGCCCTGGGTCTTAGGAGAAGGGCGGCATAGAAATTTAAATAAAGTTAAAGTTAAAGTTAGTAACACAGTTGCTAATGGCTTCCCCACTGACTTTGCTTGTCAAAAGGCCGCAAAAGATGATCACATGACCCAGGAACACTGTGACCATCATAAATAGGAGCCAGCTGCCAAGGGTCTGATTTTTGATCACGTGACCGTGGGAATGCTGCAACGGTCGTATGTGTGAAAAACGGTCACAAGTCCCTTTTTCCAGTGCTGTTGTAACTTTGAACATCGCTAAACGAACTGTTGTACATAAAGGGTCACCTGTGTGCCAAAGAGGAGCATTTCTAAGGAGCAAAAAATAAATAAATAATAATCATGTTTTGGCCAAACGATCCTTAGGAACAGTGATATTGTTATTTTAGATCCTCAAGGTAGGGATAACACTCAGCCTGACAATGAGGATGGAGAGACGAAATGCCAAGCCTTGAAAGAACAACAACAATCAGGAAAAATGTCTATGGAGATTCTCAGCCATCCAGATCATAGTTATTCCAAAGGGGCTTTTTCACAAGGCAACTGGACTTCCTGGTTTTTCCTTTGAAGATGTTTCGCTTCTCATCCCAGAAGCTTCTTCGGCTCTGCTGGATGGTGGGTGTTTATTTATTTTATTTGGGTTTGTATGCCGCTCCTCTCCGGGGACTCGGAGCGGCTAACAACATATATATAACAGAGAATTACAATATAAAAACCCAAACAAGATATCTAAAAATCAATAAAAAACACACATTCAATGCAACAATCAACTACAATCATCCCCAGGCCTGCCAGCAAAGATGAGTTTTTAGATTTTTCCAGAAGGCCGGGAGAGTGGGAGAAACGCGGACTTCAGGAGGCAGTTGGTTCCAGAGGGCGGGCGCCACAACAGAGAAGGCCCTCCCTCTAGGGCCCACCAGACGACATTGTTTCGCTGACGGGACCCGGAGGAGGCCAACCCTGTGCGCTCTCACTGGTCGTAGAGAAGTATGTGGCAGAAGGCGGTCCCATAAGTATCCTGGTCCCATACCATTACCGTAAGTATCCTGGTCCCATGCCATACTCCTTGCAGACCGCTGGTTATTTGCATTCTTTTAGAGAGTCATTGAGGCCACCTGGATATTTATCTGGGTCCTCAAGTTCACCTGAGTGGGGCAAACGGGTGACCTTGAGGACTCTGATAAACCTCCAAGTGGCCTCAATGACCCTCTAAAAGGATGAAAATGACTGGCTGTCTGCAAGGAGTATAAATCCTTCCGTTCCTCACCATCCAGTCAGAGCTGAAGAAGCTTCTTGGATGAGAAGCGAAATGTCTTCAAAGAAAAACAAGAAAGTCCAGTTGCCTTGTGAAAAAAGCACCTTTGGGATAATCAGGAAAAAAATATTTTATGTGTGTACAAACACAACAGTACATTTTGGAATGGATGCAATGTTTTATATGTAAATTCCAGATGCTTTAAAGTCATGCACCTGGGTTTGGTGGCAAATGGTGGTAAAAGAGAGGATTGATATAATGGGCCTATTAGAGAGATAGTGGGAAAAGAGCACAAATCAGTGGAATGTACTTGCCTGTTGATGTACAATCTATAGAAAGAACATAAAATAAAAGCTGGGTGTCAACGCTGCCAACATTGGATGTTCTTGCTTTGACAATAGATGGAAATGTAGCCATCTTTTCACTATCACTTTTAGAGTTTGTTGATGCTGGGAGGGGGGATGCGGATGAGAGTCCAGCTAGTCACAACAATAATAACTCAGCCTTGGGAATCCAAGGTCATTGGGCCCAGAATTGATAGAGTTTTGGCTGGCTGGAGAGCTGGGGAGAAAACCCACGCTTCAAGCTAATTGGGGAATGTGATTTATGACTGTTAATTGGAGGATGGACTTTGCTACTTTGTGCCAGGGGAGGGGAATTCAGTTTTTGGCTTCAATTATGTAGTGCTGATACTTTGTTTCTCGAATAAAAGATTTTTTAAGGTAAACAATGCCTCAAAGTTCTTTTGAAGAGTTTCATCTGTCGGAACCATGACACTCGGGATATGATACTGTGAAAAGGGCATGGGGATTAATAAAGTAGGAAAATTAGGAGGCACAAACTCTTGCACAGAATAATCTGGGCAAAAACACTGTTTCAAATTATAATATAGTATTCAGAAATCTCAGAATGAATGGGAGGCAGAAAAAAAAAACTACCAGTCAAGGATATTTAAAACCAAGCAACCTCAGCTTCCCCTTAATCATTGCATTCCTAATCAGACAATTACAAGGAAAACCACCTTCATAAATGACCAAACTTTAAAGAGTTTGCTTGCAATCCTATGCCCCACTTTTCTTGAACTAACTCAATAGAGTGGGCTACAAACACTATCCCTCTGGCTGAGGGTAATAGGACTTTGTTTCCGAACACATCTAGGGTGTCTCAGGAACACAAGAGTTATGTTCCAGCCCATACAAAAGGGGAAAAAAAAGAATGCCATATGCAGACACCTAGGAATATATTGGGTGATATATTTTGTTGGATTCAATCTTTTCTTCTAAAAACAAAAAGGAAGGAAGGAAGGAAGGAAGGAAGGAAGGAAGGAAGGAAGGAAGGAAGGAAAGAAGGGAGGGAGGGATGGATGGAGGGATGAAGGAAGAAGGGAGGGAGGAGATGGAGGAGGGGGGAAGGGAGGGAGTGAAGGAAAGAAAGAAAGGAAGGAAGGAAAGAGAAGAGGAGGAGGAGAGGGAGGGAGAAGGGCGGGAAGGAAGGGAGGGAGGGAGGGAAGGAAGGAAAGAAAGAAAGAAAGAAAGAAGGAAGGAAGGAAGGAAGGAAGGAAGGAAGGAAAGAAAGAAAGAAAGAAAGAAAGAAAGAAAGAAAGAAAGAAAGAAAGAAAGAAAGAAAGAAAGAAAGAAAGAAAGAAAGAAAGGAGTTCTATGCTGTAATGGAGTGCAAAGAGACTGCTATTTTTTTTCCATCTAGCATTCTGTTCCCAATTTTATCCCAAGTTTATGTAGCATTTATTTTTTCCACAATTAAAATCAACAGCATCAACCAAGCAACCAACTAACTTTTGGCTGCTCTGACAGCCAGGCCACCCCCGACTCACTTTGAAATAATTGGACAAAGTTTTAATAACTCTTCATCATCTATATTCAGTAGGAAAGCCAATGGTTCAGCAGGGATAGGAACTGTGCCAAGGGAAATGAGTCTGTCTCCAAGCTCTGGGCCTTTGCTTGCAGCCTTTCATTTACAGTTTACCCACCTCTGCTGCTGTTGCTGCTGAGTCAAATTGGCTGAATTATCTAACTGCAGCCACCCCGTAGCACCAAGGTGATCTAAAATTAAGTGGGTTGCCTCACAGATGTACCCTAGTATGTGGGACAGTTATTCAAGCTGAGCAGAAATCTCCCATATCCCCAAAGTGAAGCAATGGCTGGGGCAAAAAAAAAAAAAAATCCTTGATCCCATGGATGTGTTTTTTTCCCCCAATCAAGAATGATGTAAACAAAACAATGGAGAGGTTTAAGCATGAAGCATCTTCCTACAGAATGTTGTTCTGTGCCTATGTTTCTTCCTCGCAAAACAGGACGTTCTCATCCTGCCGTTCTCTGAATAATGTGTTTTCGCAATAATGGTGGGGAAACTGTACCAGCGTATGCCAGTTCAAAGCCTTGGGAGAATGCCTTGGTCCCCTTAGAAGAAACTTGGCTTAGTAATAACCAAGTTCTGTTGTGGGGGGAATAGCCTGACAGGCAAAGCCATTCAGCAGTGGAACCAATTACTGAAAGAGTTGATGGCTTCCCGTTCCTGGATGTGTGCACGCAAAAGCTGGACAGCCATCTGCCAGGGATGCTTACATTTGGACTCCTGCGTGGACCAGGGAGTTGGCTACCGTATCTTCGGTGGCATCTTCCAAGACTATGGTTTTACAAATCTAGGTCTTAAGTGTAGAGAAATGTAGTGGATGTGGTAAAGAAACGGGACAGCTTGTAATATGGATTAAGAAAAAAAGCCTTTTGAAAAGGACGTCAAATATGCAAGTTAATGAGGGATATGGAGTAGGGGTCTTGTACAATATAAGGGGGTTTGAGCAGAAAAAGTTCTCCAAATCTCCCTTTAAATCATATTTTATTCTAGGCCAGCAAACCCAGAGGAGAAACCAGATGAATTTTCCTGGTAGTAAGTAGGAAAGCTTCAAAACATGGGAAGAGTTGGCTGCAATCTGCTGCATTTCTCCTGGTGAGTGTCAATAATAATAATAATAATAATAATAATAATAATAATAATAATAATAATAATAATAATAATAATAATAATAATAATAATAATAATTATAATAATAGTAATAGTAATAGTAATAGTAATAATAGTAATAGTAATAGTAATAATAGTAATAATAGTGATGATGATGATGATGATGATGATGATGATGATGATGATGATGATGATGATGAAAGGGATCTTGGCGGTTATCTAGTCCAACTACTACTATTACTACTACTACTATTACTACTACTACTATTACTACTACTACTACTACTACTACTACTACTACTACTACTACTACTACTAATAATAATAATAATAATAATAACGTTGGAAGGGACCTTTGAGGTCATCTAGTCCAACCCCCTGCTCAGGCAGGAAACCCTATACCATTCCAGACAAATGGCTGTCCAGTCTCTTCTTAAAAAACTTCCAGTGTTGGAGCATTCACCGCTTCTGGGGGCATGTTGTTCCACTGGTTAATTGTTCTCACTGTCAGGAAGTTTCTCCTTAGTTCTAGGTTGCTTCTCTCCTTGATCAGTTTCTATCCGTTGCTTCTTCTCCTGCCTTCAGGCACATTGG
Organism: Bothrops alternatus; assembly: GCA_034064705.1. NCBI lineage: Eukaryota > Metazoa > Chordata > Lepidosauria > Squamata > Viperidae > Bothrops > Bothrops alternatus. Next base: position 126,255 of record JARGCV010000631.1, read on the forward strand.
AGAATAGCTTGACTCCCTCTTCTTTGGGGCAGCCCCTGAGATATTGGAACACAGCTATCATGTCCCCCCTTGTCCTTCTCTTCATTAAACTGACATACCCAATTCCAGCAACCGTTCCTTATATGTTTTAGCCTCCAGACCTCTAATCATCTTTGTTGCTCTTTCTGTACTCTTTCTAGAGTCTCAGCATCTTTTTTTATATTGTGGTGACCAAAACTGGATGCGGTATTCCAAGTGTGCCCTTACCAAGGCATTGTAAAGTGGTATTAACTGGACCCATCTGTGATCAGCAGCAGGCTCTGTAAAACTGTTTCGGGATTAGTGTTATTCTGTAGCCCGAGGTTATTCATGTCTTATCGAAAAGAAAACTTCAGTATCCCAGGATCCAATAAGAACCCAACATCATTGTATGAAACAGTGAAATGTTTTGGTTTCTAGCAAATACTCCATTTCATATTTCAAAAAGGTAATAAGGCTTTCCCCACCCCCAATTATAATGGTTGCAATTATTCCATCTGCTAAATTGCCAATTTCCATTCATCCTTTTAAAATAGGGTGCACCCAAACAAAATTCAGAAAGCTACTTTGCATTGCCCCTCGTCTTTGCATTTCCTCACAGTGTTAACAATGACTCCTGTGGAATTATGCTCAGTAGACTCTCTTTATATGAGAGTCATATTCAATTTATTCTGTGTCCACAGGGGTAAGCTCTTCACCAAGACACTTTATTGTTCTCCACTGAATGAAATTACACTAGGGATTCTTCTCCTGATTCCCACATTACAAATATATTATATTATCAAATGCCACATTTATTCTAAAGAAGCAGACTTATTTGCTTTTGTTCTTTACAGCACTATCAAGAGTGTTAGCAGTAGCTTATTTAAAAGTCACCGGATAAAAGGCAGGTTCATGTCAAACTCTAGCATACACATCAGTCCTGTAAATTGCTTTAGTGGAAAAATGAGGCACGAAATGCAGTATATATGAATTGCTGTTTTGCATCTTTATAGATTCTTTTAAAAGTAATATTTAGGAATAAAGATTAATAATATACAGCAGGTCCAGTTTGGTGAGTTTATATGGATGGATAAATTCCAATGACTCTACTCTGAAATCAAGACATATAGGTTGTTGTATATGGGTTGCTTAAGCAAGACTTTTAGCATCTTCTGATTTAATATTGTATTTTAGCTAAACTTCATGGTGGATGTCAGTTTGCTTAATGTATGGATTGGAGGGGCTTAAAGTGGCTAATGATGCAGCTGTGGTCTGGCTTTTGGTTTGTAGTCATGCCTCATCATCGGTGTGGGTTTGGGTTTGCTTTTTGCGTGGATGTGTGGTGTGACACAGCTGCATTATTAGCCACTTTAAACCCCTCCAATCCATACATGAAGCAAACTGACACCCACCATGAAGAAGAGGCATGACCACGAACGTGAAGCCAAACAACAGCAACGCAGCTCACCATCTCTAGTCTGCAACTCAGACTAAGCTAAGCACAACAAAGCCCCCACCCAAACAGAACACTCCCCCATCCAATCAGAGCACAGACAACCCCCATCCAATCAGAGCACAGCCAAGCCCCTAACCAATCAGAACACGCCTCCACCCAATCAGAACACAGCTAAGCTCCCAGCCAATTAGTTCATACTCCCACTGACAGTTAAAAGGAAGAAACAGCTACGATCACACATTGCTCCTAGAAGCACGAAGCCGAAAACACCAGCCTGAAGATGACGAATGGGACTTTTACGCGGGAGAAAACCCGAATAACCAAAGAGATACATACATACATATACATATACATATACATATACATATACATATACATATACATATACATATACATATACATATACATATACATATACATATACATATACATATACATATACATATACATATACATATACATATACATATTACGCTAAAAATAAAACAAAAAACAAACTCAAAGGATAGACTTAATGGACCACTAGAGATTTTTCTGTCACCAGCTTACTAGGTTTCTATACACACACACACACACACATAAAAGAAAAAAAATTGAAGGACCTTCCATTTTATAGCTACTAAATTCTAATTGTGTGTTTGTGTGTGTATATATACACACACACAAACATACAATTAGAATTTAGTAGCTGTAAAATGGAAAGTCCTTCATTTTTTTCCCTACTGTTTTAGCATCCTGGTTAGAACGTAGCTCTTCCTTGCATTAGTAACTGGTAAATATCATTTGCTCTCTAAGAATGACCCAAAGTAAAGATGTTTTGATCATGATGATGATGACAATAATACTGTACATCTGCGCATTATAGGAAGGACAAAAAGCCCTTCACAATAATTTTCAATATGTTGACAACTTGTGACAACTTGCTTTACTTTAAGTGTACTTCTCAAGTGCCTTGAAGTAGTAAGGAACAGCAATATAACACGTCTGAAGAAGATTATAGTCTGAGAAAAGTCGGAACTCATGAAAACGTAGTTTGAGTTTAATTGTATATCATTAGAGTTGTGTGATGCCTAGATGCAATTCCAGAAAAGGGAATGTAGGCCTGGCCTACATGTTTTAAAGACAGCTGTGTTTCCTGGCAGAAGATTCTGCAAGATTTTTTGGGGAAAAATATGCAGCTGTTTTATGAGGTTACAACTTACAGATAGGTGGGGTGTTCCAGACCCTGCAATTTTCATGTTCAAATTCTGATAGCATAAAACCCTAACTTGTGGCTTTTAGATCATCAGGTGTTTATCATGGGTGACTTTGTTGTCCCCATTTGTAACCTATGCCTTAAGAAGTTAGGCATTTTATTATGTCAGTTATGCAAACTATCTTCCACATCCCAAATCACAGAAGACACTTAAATCTTTCTTTAGAAAGAATGTTGCAAACTGGAACATTTATTGCTGAATTATTTAGGATCTCAGTAGCAGATGCAACTTCTGTGAAAGCTGAATGATCACATATAGGAACAAATGAACACCCTCCTCTTAACAATATTATCCTAATAAAGAGTCATTGGAGAAATTAAAATGATCTGCTTTAATTATAAAATTATAACCTCATTAACTCTTGTGTATGGAAAACGGGAATTGGGGAATAAGGAAGATGAATTACAGCAGCTTTAAGAAGTGATTGGGGAATGTAATTCTCAAAAGGAGGGATGTGGCTATTTTTTTATCATCCAGATGACAGTTCCCTAAAATAACTAGAAAGCAATGTGCCTTCTTTTTAAGGACATTTTGTATTGTAAAGTAAGTAAGATGTAGTAGGAAGCTGGTAACATTTTTAAAAAAGCAACAAAAATAATAATGTCAGGATATTTCTATCAAATTATCTGAGGTTAATAATGACTTAAATAGTTAATCAGTGTTGCAATGGATATATCATGTATGTAGACTATTAAAAAGTATGTAACATTAGAAGGACTGAAATATTCTGATAGTACATTAACATTACAAAGTAAGAATGCTATCTGTCTGTCTGTCTGTCTGTCTGTCTGTCTATCTATCTATCTATCTATCTATCTATCTATCTATCTATCTATCTATCTATCTATCTATCTATCTATCTATCTATCTTTATCTCTATATGTCTATCTCCCTCTCTATGTATCACTCTATCACCTTTCTCTCCATCTATCTCTATGTAGCTATTATCTGTCTGTCTGTCTGTGTTTTAAAGGAGCGTTTTGCAGGCTAAAGCTGCTACTGCGATAAACCTCTGTGTTAAATTTAGATTTTGCCGACAAAGAGTTAAAGGGAGACTAGTATAGCTATTTTGCTCCTAAATTGGGGCTGAAAGGCAAAAGTAATCATAGCAGTAGACCAGGTGTTCTATTAGACCAGTTTCACCGAAAACACTTACTATGTATCCTCCCTGGTTTCAGCTGACAGAAGTAAGGAGAACCTATGGCATGCAAGCGGCCCAGGTTTGAATCTAAGAAGGGTATGGCTAGCTGACGAGAGCTAAATAGCTCGAAATAGCTATACTAGTCTCCCTTTAACTCTTTGTTGGTAAAATCTAAACTTAACACACACACACACACACACACACACACAAATTTGTATATGTATATGTATGTATGTATGTATGTATGTATGTATGTATGCATGTATGTATGTATGTATGTATATATTTGTTTTCTGAGGTTTTCGCGGGTGTTTGTATGTAGGTCTTTGGTTCTTCGGGTTTTCTCCCACGTAGAATTTGAAGTGTCTTGGCGACGTTTCGACAAAGTCTCATTCGTCATCTTCAGGCTGGTGCTTTCGGCTTCTGCTTCTAGGAGCAATGTGTGATTGTAGCTGTTTCTTCCTTTTAACTGCCAGCCTGAAGATGACGAATGGGACTTCGTCGAAACGTCGCCAAGACACACATACACATACATATATAATATCTCTCTCTCTCTATGTATCTCTCTCTATCATCTTTCTCTCCATCTATCTCTATGTAGCTATTATCTATCTATCTATCTATCTATCTATCTATCTATCTGTCTGTCTGTCTATCTGAGTATAATTAGTATTATAGGCTTTTAAGAAACAAATTTCATCAGTCATTTTACTCATGGCAATAAGTACATGAGGAATAATTTCATTATGAAATCTTAAAAAAAAAATCTTAAAAGAAAATCCCAAAGTATTCTCAGATTTCAAAATAAACTCCCTTCCCTTCCTCTCTACCATTTCTGAATTTTATTTTATCCCATCACCGGACTGCATTCATTTTCCACTGCATGTTGACAATACATTCAACGTTTCCAACAACACACATCCAGCATGGCTTTGCCATGAAAATCAGACAGAACGAAGTGTGCAATCTTGGATTATTATTTTTTTTAAAGACAAAATTAATAGCCTGCTACATTATCAGTTTTCCTAATTTTAAGCCTTTCAGCACGGCTATGCTAAATGTAGGGTGATTTGCACCTTAGGAAGATTAAATAAAAGGCAAAACGAGCAAGTGTATTATGGGCAGTGAAGCAAATGATTAAAATTTAATACAAATAGAAATGCAATTGCATTTGTTTGTGTCATAAAACAAAACAAAACAAAAATGTTGCTGTCCAGCCAACAAATCATCCCTGAAATCTGTTGAAAGACACAATTGTGTAATATGACAAACCTATTTTTTAAAGTGTTTTCAGCACTGAGGATGTTGAATGAGCTGCAAGTGAGGAAAATAAATTAAGCCTGCAAAGTATATCTCAGTTTTCAAGATTACTTTGGGACTGTGCTGTGCTGTGATTGACAGATAGGATTAATGGAAGAAGGCAATTTTTTTTTTTAGGTTATTCAAGGTGGAGACTCAGGTATCTAATTCTCCTTTTTTAAACTCAAAATCCTTGCAGGACTATGGAGACCGGAAAATAGTTTACAGGGAATTTGGGACACTTGCTCAAGGGGGGGGGAAGAGGAAAAAAGTGGGGGAAAATTATAAATTTAAGAGTCCATATGGAAATATATAGTGGTTGCCACAATCAGTTGTTACAATCATAGTCAATCAAGATGGATGGTAAGATCATAGTGTTTATGTGTGCTAATTTCATCAGCATGGGAGGGCAAGTGATTTATTTATTTATTTATTTATTTTATTTGGACTCGGAGCGGCTTACAACATATATAAAACAATATTCACAATCTAAGTCCAAATTAAAAAAATGCATTAAAAATAAAAACCAACACACATTCATCATGCACACAACAATCCACAATCCACATGCTGGCAAAGATAGGTTTTAAGATTCTTTCGGAAGGCCGGGAGGGTGGGAGAAGCGCGGACGTCAAGGGGCAGTTGGTTCCAGAGGGTGGGCGCCACAACAGAGAAGGCCCTCCCCCTAGGACCCACCAGACGACATTGTTTCGCTGATGGGACCCGGAGGAGGCCGACCCTGTGCGCTCTCACCGGTCGAAGGGAAGTATGTGGCAGAAGACGGTCCCGTAAGTATCCAATGCCATGAAGGGCTTTATAGGTAATGACCAACACTTTGAATTGCGCTCGGAGACCAATAGGCAACCAATGCAGCATGCGGAGAGTTGGCAAAATGCGGGCACAACGTGGAAGGCCCACAATTGCTCGCACAGCTGCATTTTGCACTAATTGTAGGCTCCGAACACTCTTCAAGGGTAGCCCCATGTAGAGAACATTGCAGTAGTTGATCCTCGAGGTGACATGTACCAATGACATCAAAATCAGAACATAAGCAGTGCCTTGCTATACTGTACCCCTCAACCACTCATGGACAACCAATGGAATCTGCTGGGTTGATGACCATTGAAAGCCATCAACCCAGCAAATGAACTTTGAAGACAATCTCACTGCCATAAATATCTCCATGACTTCCATGAATTGTTCCAACTCTTTTTTTGAAATTAGTTAAGGTAGTAGTACTACATATCATGAGAATGAGTTCCAAAGTGTCTATATTGCATTACAAAATAAATAACTCCCTATGTCTATCTTGGTTCTTCCAGCATTCAATTTCATTGAGTGACCTTTGGTTATAATATTTTGGGAAGAAAAAAAAGAGCTCTTCCTTGTCCACTTTAACCACTCCATGTCTAAAGACATCAGAATCAGAATAAGAACATCATCAGCATCCTGCTATATTGTACCCTTAAACCGCTCATGGACAACCAATGATGTCTACTTGGGTTGATGACCTTTGAAGGTCATCCATGCATAATCAATTGGGTCCCTCCCTTCTAGACTAAAAAGTCCCTAATGTTGCCATCATTCTTCATAAAGATCCCATTCCAGCCTCTTGATCATCTTCATTGCCATCTTCTAGACTTGTAGCTCTTATATATTTGAAGTGTAGCAACTAGAACTTTGTCAATATTCCTGACACAGTTGCACCATTAATTTCTTTAAAGCAATTATAATACTGACACCTCTATTTTCAATTTCGCTTCTTAGTATCCTTAACAGGCTGTTGGCCTTTCTGACATGGAAGGCTTACTTTGTTGATATCTTCATTTAACTGCTTGCCATTACTCCTTCTCATAAATCACTATTACCTCTAAATCCCTTTAGTTTGCATGAGTAGTTAAACTCATGTTGCATAATATCTTGGCTTTTTTAAAAAAAAATTTATTGGTAATTCTGGTTTCTTCCAGTATTGTCCCACCAACAGTCTCGCTGCTGTGATCAAGTGCAAAATTAAGTTTGTCTCTATAGTGGTACAGTCTTTTATGATCCCTAACAAAAACAACTGAGGTAGAAATTCAATACACTTTTTCAAAATGGTTTGAATTGTCCACCATATTTTTCTCCAGAAAGCTTTAATTTTTCTACAGGTCCACCATACAGATGTTTACTCCCCTGATGCGGTTATTCGTATGGAGTTCTTCATAGTTCTTTAGATGGCTGATTAGTGGCTTGTTTTAGAATTGATTTTGCTGTTTAGGGCACTGAAGAATGGGAATGAAAGACCAAGGTGTCTCTTGTCTCTTATATGTTGGTCCAAATATTTAGCCCACTTGATAAAATTACCACATCACTAAAATTTCTTCTTGACACATCAAGAAATCAGAAGTTTCATTGTAGTCTCTCAAATTAGAAATACTACTTACTCCTTCCAGTTGTCTTTGTCATTGTCTTTCTCTCTTTCTGTCTCTCTGTCTGTCTCTGTCTGTCTGTCTGTCTCTCTCTCTCTCTCTCTCTCTGTCTCTGTCTCTGTCTCTCTCTGTCTCTCTCTGTCTCTGTCTTTCTCTGTCTCTGTCTCTGTCTCTGTCTTTCTCTGTCTCTGTCTCTGTCTCTGTCTCTGTCTCTGTCTCTGTCTCTGTCTCTGTCTCTGTCTCTGTCTCTGTCTCTGTCTCTGTCTCTCTCTCTCTCTCTCTCTCTCTCTCTCTCTCTCTCTCTCTCTCTCTCTCTCTCTCTCTCTCTCTCTCTCTATCTATCTATCTATCTATCTATCTATTTTTTAATTGTGGTGAGATTAACATTCCTGCAAATTGATCAATACAGAAGTACAACTTTAATAGGTAAATTGCAAGTTGATGTTAAAAAAAATTGTGTACTAGATAGAAAGCAGGTAGATTAATGACAAGGACTGTTACTAAACTGGATTTGGTGGAGATAGCATCACAATAATCAAAACACTTCTGAGAGACTGTGAGGGGGAGGGAAGTGCAAGGCTGAAGCATATAGTGTAAACTCTCTCTCTCTTTTTTGGTGCAAATTCAGAATCTGTGTTGGGCTACAGATAGCAGAGGCAGCAAGTTTATCAAGCAAAAATGTCTTTGCCAGCAGCAAGGATATCACCCTTGCAGTACACCAGTGAGATATGAAATGGCAGCCGGCTGGAGAAACCTTGAAAAATATCACATGGAAGCAGGCAGAAAAAAAATGGATCCCTGGCATACACAATTTGCAAACAAAAAAGTGTAGCAGAGATAACTGCACATTGATGACACTGATGCCTGGACAAGTACACAAAGCCAATTAATGTTGCTATTCTAGGGCAGTGTTGCCTATGTTTTCAGTGCATCCATTTGCATTGTCACATTTAAAGAGGAAAAGAAGATATTTTCCCATTAAAAAATTGCTTTAAGCTTTGCAAATGACTTCTTATCAATCAGCCTGAATACCTAATCACTGAATATTTATATTTTCAATATTTATATTGAAAACATTTCTAACACGATCTCATAGGTATGGTTCTAAGAACATAAGAACATAAGAAGAGCCATGCTGAATCAGGCCAAAGCCCATCGAGTCCAGCATTCTGTGTCACACAGTGGCCCACCAATTTTACATGGGGGTCTTGAGCAGAAAGAGAAGGCAAAACCCTCCCTTTCCCTTGACCCCCAACAAATGGTACTCAAGGGAATCCTGCCTGCCTCAACCAACATAGAGGCGGCACATGGACATCCGTTTTAATAACCACTGATACACTTGGCATCCATGAATCTATCTAACCCTGCCTTGAAGCTGTCAAGGCTGACAGCTGTCACGACCCCTTCTGGAAGTGAATTCCATAAACCAATGACCCTCTGGGTGAAGAAATATTTCCCTTTATTTGTCCTCACTTTCTTAGCTATGAGCTTTGAGGAGTGCCCCCTTGTCCTAGTATTGTGTGATAGAGAAAATAATTTCTCTCTATCTACCTTTTCTATCCCATGCATGATTTTATACACTTCGATCAAGTCACCCCTTAAACACCATCTTTCAAGGCTGAAGAGACCAAGGCGTTGCAATCTGGTTTCATAAGGGAGGTGCTCCATTTCCTTGATCATTCTTGTTGCCCTTTTTTGCACCTTTTCCAGTTCCATTATATCCTTCTTGAGGTGTGGTGACCAGAACTGTACACAGTATTCCAAGTGTGGTCTCACCATCGATATTGTGCAGAGGCAATACAACACTTGCTGACTTATTTTCGATTCCCTTCCATGCCAAGCATGGAATTTGCTTTTTTTACTGCTGCTGCGCATTGGGTTGACATCTGTTGACATCTTCATTGAAAGAAGTTAAGAATAGTTACATATCTAGGTTATCTCCCAAGAAAATTTTTAATTCAGAACAGAGCAGAATAACAGAGTTAGAAGGGACCTTGGAGGTCATCTAGTCCAACCCCCTGCTCAGGCAGGAGACCCTACACAATTTCAGACAAATGGCTGTCCAGTCTCTTTTTTAAAGTCTCCAGTGATTGAGAACCCACAACTTCTGGTTCCACTGGTTAATTGTCCTCACTATTAGGAAATTTCTTCTTAATTCTAGGCTGGTTCTCTCCTTGACAGGGTGTACATCCATTGTTTCTTGTCCTGCCTTATGGTGCTTTGGGTGAGAAGTAAAATATTTTCAAAGAAAATGAGAAAATCCAGTTGCCTTTTGGAAAAAGTGGGTCTTGGTGAGAGTAGTTTCAATTACATTCATCTTCTATCCTTACTCATATTCCTACTCACCACCCCAACACACTAACATCAGACTTTCAGAGCAGCTTACAACCCTTTAATCATGCCATTTTTCCTTGAATTTCTCCTCTTAGATATGATTTCTCATGCTTGTTATAAGTTTATAATTGAAAACATAAGAAGAGGTTTTCTCCCCCAACATAAATTATACAAGAAGCCATTCCTCAAGATATGTTTCCCTATGACTAGATTCTTGAATGTTGAAGTTAAAGTGATGCACTCCCTACAAGAATCATAAATGGCTTTTGGAACAAAAATTGAACACCCAAGGACCAAAAACCAGCCCTTCAGCAAATAGCCAAGACAGGTAAAAGAGTCTTAAGAGTCACAGTCTCTGCAATAAATTGGCAGAGATATTGTTTTTGTTGGCAATGCTTTCTCATGAATGAGATGGATGAGCAGAAAGTTGGACATGTTTCCATCACTTGGAGAAAGCTTGAATCCAGGAACTGGATGCAAAAAGGCAAACTAAAAGGGGGAAGTGGGGGGAGGAAGGGAGATAGATTTGAGAAGCAACAGGAAAGGAATCAAAATGAAATGTTAAGTGCAGGAATTGGGCATGTCTACTCTAGTGAAAAGAAAAGCTAGGAGGACATGATAGCAGTGTTCCAATATTTGAAGGGTTGCCATACGGTGGAGAGGGTCAAACTATTCTCCAAAGCACTTGAAGGAAAGAGAAGAAGCAATGGATGGAAGCTAATTAAAGAGAGAACCAACCTAGAAATAAGGAGAAATTTCCTGACATTGAGAACAATTAAGCAGTGGAATAGATTTCCTTCAGAAGTTGTAAATGTTCCATCAATGGAGGTTTTTAAGAGGAGACAGGACAACCATTTGTCTGAAATGGCATAAGGCAGGGGTAGGCAACCTTGGCTCTTTTATGACTTGTGGACTTCAACTCCCAGAATTCCTGAGCCAGCCCATGAGTCATAAAAGAGCCAAGGTTGCCTACCCCTCTTACAGGGTCTCCTGCTTGAGCAGGGGGTTGGACTAGATGACCTCCAAGATCCCTTCCAAGTTTTTTTTATTATTATGGATCATCGCACAGTCAGCCAGATGTTCAGACTGGATTTGGCATTTTTTCTACCTATCGAGTCCTTACCCAGGACCTGGGATAGGCAGATGTGGATGTTTGATGGTATTACATATATCATCGCAAGATGGAAGCAGTTCCTAGTATGGCCGCCTTTTGCAATTGACTAATGGTGAATTTGTCAATGCCGATGATGGTGTTCAAGTGGTACTCCAGTTGTTTTGGGATTGCACCCAAGGTGCCTATTACTATTGGTACCACCCTTGCTTGCCTTTGCCACAGTCATTCTATTTCTATTTGTAGGTCTTTGTATTTTGTTATCTTCTCCAGTTCTTTCTCGTCTATTCAGCTGTCTCCAGGCACTGCCACATCCACTATCCAGACTTTTTTGTCTTTCTTATCGACAATTGTTAGGTCTGGAGTGTTATGTTGCAGGTGCTTGTCTTTTTGAATTCTGAAGTCGCAGAGCAGTTTAATTTTGTCATTTTCTATGACTTTCTCTATTTTGTGATCCCACCAGTTCTTGCTTACAGGCAAACGATATTTCTTGCAGATCTTCCAATGCACCATTGTTGCTACTTTGTCATGCTGCTGCTTGTAGTCAGTCTGTGTGATCTTCTTGCAGCAGCTTACCAGGTGGTCCACTGTTTCTTCAGTTTCTTGGCATAGGCGGCACTTACTGTCTGTTGCTGTCTTCTCAATTTTGACTTTATATGCATTTGTCCTTAAGGCTTGGTCTTGTGCAGCCAGAATTAGTCCCTCGGTCTCTTTCTTCAATTTTCCAGCTCTTAGCCTTTCAGAAATTGTAAGTGTTCCATCAATGGAGGTTTTTAAGAGGAGATAGGACAACCATTTGTCTGAAATGGTATAAGGCAGGGGTAGGCAACCTTGGCTCTTTTATGACTCGTGGACTTCAACTCTCAGAATTCCTGAGCCAGCATGGCTCAGTTTGGAAACCTCTCCCTTTCCCTTCAGCAGGGCTGGCTCAGGAATTCTGAGAGTTGAAGTCCACGAGTCATAAAAGAGCCAAGGTTGCCTACCCCTGGTCTAGGGTCTCCTGCTTGAGCAGGGGGTTCAACTAGAAGACCTCCAAGGTCCATTCCAACTCTTATTCTAATATTCTGTTAATGCTGCAACCATATTGGACTAGATGATCTCCAAGGTCCCTTCCAAGTTTTTATTATTATTTTTATTATTATTTTTATTATTTTTATTATTATTATTATTATTATTATTATTATTATTATTATTATTATTATTATTATTATTATTATTATTATTATTATTATTATTATTATTATTATTATTATTATTATTATTATTATTATATAGTCGGCAGAGTTTTCCATGGCCAGACTACTCAATGAAGCTTCTCTCTGATAAGGTATGCATAGGCTTACTTTTCTACTAGCAGCCTGTACAACTATAAAAATCTATATTTAGAACAGCCAATCCCATGATTTGTTTTGCTTAATGAAGGCAATATCTCAACATCTTGGCTTACCTAGTAGGTGCTGTTGATTGTGATTGTGAACCTATATATGTCCTGGGATAAATGCAAGCAATATTGTTTCAAACTTATCGATGCTGATTTAATTTCTCTTTAGAATGGCTTTTGTTTAGTCTATATTTCATCTCAGTGAGGGAGGGGAAAACTGGGGAGCGTTTTCCACCAGAGCCATGTTTTGATTGATTTGCTGTCTGCATATTGTGGTAATTTTTTGACAGAGAAATATTAGAGAAGAGCATACTTCTTCCAAACACGGCGCTTGCAATCACAGTTCTGAAACAGCCAAAGGATCCTGATCAAAACAAATGAGCAATGTAAATTGTATTAATTACACGGTGAGATTAAACTATTGTAGTGTTATTAACCTCAATGAATGGTATATTATGCACATCAATGAATCTACGTCAGAATTAAATCTATCTGTGGGAGGAAGAAGAAGCTGTTAAGCAGCTCCAGTTGCAATGGCAGGCAGATCAGTGGCATGGAAAAGGGTGACATTACAACCTTCTGATGTCATCTCTGTGAAGAAATTGACAACTCTGCGGTGCCATTGCTATTCCCAGAGGGTGATATATATATCAAATTCTACGTGGGAGAAAACCCGAAGAACCAATTATATCTATATCTATATCTATATCTATATCTATATCTATATCTATATCTATATCTATATCTATATCTATATCTATATCTATATCTATATCTATATCTATATCTATATCTATATCTATATCTATATCTATATCTATATCTATATCTATATCTATATCTATATCTATATCTATATCTATATCTATATCTATATCTATATCTATATCTATATCTATATCTAATCTATCTATCTATCTATCTATCTATCTATCTATCTATCTATCTATCTATCTATCTATCTATCTATCTATCTGTTGTGAGTGTCCCTAGACCAGCTTGGGAAGTGTCAGAGTATGAGGATGAGCAGCCAGGCCCCTCTGGGTGTTTTCCCCTCCCGGCAGCCGAGGAAGAGCAGCCAGGCCCCTCTGGGTATTTTCCCCTCCCGGCAGCTGAGCCAGACAGGGAGGAGATTTACAGGCAGTCTGGGTCAGATTCACAAAGTGAGGGGTCAGATTTGGATCAAGAAGATAGATGGCTTGATCCGAGATTCCGAAGGTTTGATAAGCGACGGTGTCAGTTAAGTGGAAAAAGGAAGTAATGAGGGGAAGTGACGTATCGGACACTATATTAGAAGGGAACAGAGAGACTACGCCTTTGTCACAAGCAACGTTAATCAAGGAGTAGCCTGATATCTGGA
>JARGCV010000631.1:142500-205000 GCA_034064705.1 Bothrops alternatus
GGGAAAACATATAGATTTTAAACCTGAACTTTTTTTATTAGGTATTATGCCAGAAAAGATTGATAAACAGAGTATATACTTGATTTTACATGTGATAACAGTGGCAAGAATCATATTTACACAATACTGGAAAAAGGAAGAAATACCATCAGAGGAAGAAATAATTTTAAAAATACTAGAAATGGACAGACTTACTATGAGGTTGAAAGAAAAAGAAGAAACAGAATACTATCAGACTTGGGACTTGTTTATCAATGGCTGGAGAAAAGAATGAAAGATTAGGAATTAAATTTGTATTAGTGAATGAAACTAATGAATGAAACATGTTGTTGAATAAGTACTATTGAATTATATGGAAAAATAATAAAAAATTACAAAAATAAATAAAAATAAAAGTTATTTTAATTTTTGTCATTCACATTTCATTTGATCCATCCTTGGGCATCCCTTTTCTCATGATTCTGTTCCATGATATTAGTATAACTCTTAGGTATCCCTTGGTGAGTTGGCCACAGCAAGTTGACTGCAATGAGTTGGCTGTGATGAATTAGCTGTGTCGAATTGTCCTAGACCCCAAGCCAACAACCAAGCTCAGAGAGCACCAAAGCCTCCACAGATTCCTCCTTGTTTAAAAGCTGCCAAGATTTTTATTTTGAACTACTTCTATAATCTAGACTTCAATCCTTGCCTGTCCAAACATTCACAGTGGAGGAACAGTTGACACTTGGGTGATTGGTCCAACACAATGACGCAATTTATGAAATTCCTTGCAAAAATAGAAATAACATATTACGGCATTGTGTGTTATAAAAACATATATATAGGTGCAAAGAAAGAGAAAGTTAGATTGTTCACTCCTGTGTTAAGCATGTTGGACTCCTGTCTCAATGGTTGAAAAGCAGGAACAATTTGGAAGACATATCAAACCTATTGGAAATCTACAACTGGAGTAGGTGATAAGTAGAATATAGATAGATTATGACTCATGCATATTTATCAGAGAGATCCACATTCTGTGTTTCAGGGGCTGCCACAAAGAAGGAGTCAAGCTATTCTCCAAAGCGCCTGAAGGCAGGACAAGAAGCATCAGATGGAAGCTAATCAAGCAGAGAAGCAACCTAGAACTAAGGAGAAACTTCCTGACAGTTAGAACAATTAACCAGTGGAACAACCTGCCTCCAGAAGCCGTGAATGCTCCAATACTGGAAGTTTTAAAGAAGAGACTGGACAATCATTTGTCCAAAATTGTATAGGGTTTCCTACCTGAGCAGGGGCTTGGACTAGATGACCTTCAAGGTCCCTTCCAACTTTATTATTATTATTAAATGGGGGAAAGTTCTCAAACTTCTCCAAATATCATCATCATCATCATCAATAATAATAATAATAATAATAATAATAATAATAATAATAATAGTAATAGTAATAGTAATAGTAATAGTAATAGTAATAGTAATAGTAATAGTAATAGTAATAGTAATAGTAATAATAATAATAATTTTCAGTCTCCTTGGAGTTCTCCTATGCAATTCTAACTGATGTGCATAACTATTATACAAAGATAAGACCGAACACACCAATCTCAGGGTTACAGATGAATGAAAAGTTTCCACTTTCATCCAAAGAAAGCTCTGATGGAAAAAGCAAAGAGAATAGAATCTGGAATTAGACCATGATCCAACCAGAAGCCAGATTGGTCTTTAGGAATCAAATCAAAACTGAAATAAAATGTGTTATTTTTACCTTATTTAATTGGTGACTTTGTGATTTAAATTGTGACATTGCTTCATTTAAAGTTTTCTTTTTAAGAACAACCCAAATATTTGCATGTGACTTCTCCTCTACATTGCGCACCAGAGATGCTCAGCTGAAGCAAATCTATTGTTGTGAACTTGGCTAGCTTCATTTGCTGTGAATTAGAGGTCAGGAGTTTGACAAAAGAACATTTGTTTCTTAATAGCTGCGCAGAGCTCCTGAAATGGGCAATTCAGTGCAGGGGTTGAATCTGGAAGAAATGATTGGCAGAATCTCTCTCTCTCTCTATTTATCTCATTCTCTGCCTCTCTCTTTCCCCTTCTCTCTTTCCCTCTGCTCTCTCCCTCCCTCCCTCCCTCCCTCCCTTATTTGAGTGTGTTTGTGTGTCTATATGAGAAAGAAGAAGAAAGACTGTGTGCAATAGGAATGTGTGCACATTAACCTGGGAATGCAGTAGAGGCATTCCCAGGTTAATGTGCTATTTACTTGAATCAGTAGAAAACAATGCCAGCACTATGACGTAGATATTCACATTTAATTTTTAATGCACAACTGTGACAGCGTTGATGAAAAATGTTATCCTTATGCTCCTGTTCTAGACAGGTCAAGAGAAGCAATCAATGAGTCTGATACCAGTCAAAGTGCCCAACTACATGGGTAGTAAGCAAAGAGTTGGGAGGAACAAAGAAGTGGAGGAAGCACAGAATTAGGGGGAGCACACCCCAATATTTGTGATAGCACAGCCTACCTCTGCTCCAATGACCTTCAGGCAACTTCTGAACAAAGCCCTAACCCAGGGGGTCTTCAAACTTGGCCCTTTTATGACTTATGGACTCCAACTCCCAGAATTCCTCAGCTACGCACGCTGACTGAGGAATTCTGGGAGTTGAAGTGTCAGAAGAATTTCCCAGTTCATTTCCAGCTGGGGAAAGCCGGATGTTGAAGAAATTTGAGGACAGCAGCTACTGCAGGTCTTTATTACAGGAAGGCAATAAAATGGCAGAGAAGTGACTTCAGCGTTGTTCCTACCTTGCAAGGTGAACCCCTGGTCCCATGTGTGGCTTTTTATATGCTTTTTCTACCCTGGGGCTGTGGCTGGGCTAGCTCTTTCTTTTGTGTTTTAATGGTTGCTTGATGTTCTTTTCTTTGTCCTAAGTGGTATCTCCTTTGTCCAGTTTCTATTTTGGGAGTTAATCCCATTGGGACAGGGCAGGCAATTCTTGATGGCTTTGCTATCTGAGTTTTCCCATTGTTCTTGGTGGTATGTCCAGGATTTCAGAAAAAAAAAAAAAAAGGGATTTTCCAGAGAAAACGTGTGTCTGCATGTTTTTCTAATGGGGATGAGAATATGGGAGTTTTGTCAGGGTAAATCTTCCAACAGAAGTCCACAAGTCATAAAAGGGCCAAGTTTGAAGACCCCTGCCCTAACCCTATTCTGAAAGAGGGATAAGCCACGGTCCAAAAATAGAAGGGGCAGAAGAGGACCTTGATATGAAGGGAGAAAAATGGATACCATCTTCAGCTATAGCTGGTAAAGGAGAATATTTCTAGCTCACAGTGGAACTGTGGGGTCCTTGTTGCCCTCTGAACTTGGTTACTTTCTTGCAGATGTTTCATTACCAAACTAGGTAATATCATCCGTGCTATAGCTGTAAAGAACAGATTTAATGGTATATGGGTTTTTATGGGTTATATATTTTATAACCCATAAAAGAAGAAAGGCATGGCAAATATTTCTGAATGGACCTTTCCTAGTTCTTTGGGTGTATGTTTCCATGTGTTTATTTGAGAATGTTTATTATAATATCAAAAAGCTAACAGAGTAACGAGAAATAAAAAGTAAAGTAAAGAGAATAGAAAGGAGCAAAAAAAAATCCAAGTGAAAAAAAAAGTAAGAAAAAAGTAAGAGGTAATTGGTGCTGTCTGATCTTGCTCATTTTCTTGCAGACATTTCATTAGGTAACATCATCAGGGTTCAAAGAAAAAACTAAGGATGTAACAAGGAGATAGAAAATAAATATATAAAGATTAACTTCTGATCTTCAACTCAACAACTGTAAACAAATGTAGTGATTCTTCACCCCCTCTCAGCTGACGAACATTTATTTGTTTGTCCCATATCCCATCTCTTATCTATAAACAAATTCACAAATCATCTTTTTAGTCCTGGTGACAGCAGAAAGTCCATTGAAGGTTTGTTTTTGTTTTCCACCTCATTCAACAGAAGTCACTAGCCAGCAAGAAAATCTCCATCAATCCTTTTTTTTAAAAAAGAAAAAAGAAATATGGCTTATGACCCCGGTTGGTAGAGGAGACAAGACTGAAGGCTATCTAGGCAGTTTGAGGTTTCTATTTGGCAAAAGAATTTTGTTTGTGGGAGTTTTAAAGGGAGTTGAATTATCAGCTGACAGTTGAGTTTCTTTTTGATAGGAATAGTTTATCACTAAAGTACAAAAATCAAGATCATGTGAAGTATTAATACCACTTTACAACGCCTTGGTAAAGCCACACTTGGAATACTGCATCCAGTTTTGGTCACCACGATGTAAAAAAGATGTTGAGACTCTAGAAAGAGTACAGAGGAGAGCAACACAGATTATCAGGGGACTGGAGGCTAAAACATATAAGGAAAGCTTGCTGGAATTGGATATGTGTAGTTTAATGAAGAGAAGGATGAGGGGGGACATGATAGCAGGGTTCCAATATCTCAGGGGCTGCCACAAAGAAGAGGGAGTCAAGCTATTCTCCAAAGCACCTGAAGGCAGGACAAGAAGCAACGGATGGAAACTAATCAAGGAGAGAAGCAACCTGGAACTAAGGAGAAACTTCCTGACAGTGAGAACAATTAACCAATGGAACAACCTGCCTCCAGAAGCGGTGAATGCTCCAACACTAGAAGTTTTTAAGAAGAGACTGGACAGCCATTTGTCCGAAATGGTTTAGGGTTTCCTGCCTGAGCAGGGGGTTGGACTAGATGACCTCCTTGGTCCCTTCCAACTTTATTATTATTATTATTATTATTATTATTATTATTATTATTATTATTATTATTATTATTATTATTATTATTATTATTATTATTATTATTATTATTATTATTATATTACCTATACCCAGAAACTAATCCAATGTTCTGATAATATTATAGGATTATCAGGCCCCGTTTCAACTTATCACTTGGGGAGAAAAAACAGTCATTCTTGAGCTTATTTTAGACATGACTTGAGCGTTATTCTAGAGTTGTTGCTATTCTGTTATTCATTTATTTATTTTTTTAAAAAAACATTTATACAGCCATCCATCTTTTACTAAAATCTGGCCAGCTTCTAAAGGCTTCATTTATTTATTTTATTTATTATTTATTTATTAATTTAACTTATATGCCGCCCTTCTCCTAAGACCCAGGGCGGCTTACAAACAATAAAATGAGATTATAACAATAAAATTAATAAAATTATCACATTCATACAACATACAGGCACATTCAACTCACATTTGCTGATGGAGGGACATTTCTAGGCCTGGGGCAGAGCACAGCTCATACGCCCCAAGCCTGTCGGCATAAATTGATCTTTAACAGTTTCCTGAACCCTAGGAGGGAGGAAGCAGTACGAACCTCTGAGGGAAGTTGGTTCCAGAGGGCTGGGGCAGCAACGGAGAAGGCCCTAACCCTAGGCCTCGCCAGATGACATTGCCTAACAGACGGGACCCGTAGGAGGCCAACCCTATGTGCTCTAACCAGTCGCCAGGATTCATGACATTAACAATTTTTACTCCTTCGACCATTTGTATTATTTACACCAACTCTGCCATAACAATGTAGTTCTTGGTTCTCTTCCAGTCTCTTCCAATTATAATTTCAGAATTGCAAGTTATGACTCCCCTGCAGGGCCGAACAAAGAAAGCAATGTCAGTTTGTAGAATTCAGAAGGGTTTGGTGTAGATAGTCAGTGAGTAAAAAAAAAATGCTTGGGATCTTTTTTATGTATAGAATAGGAAGAGATAATTACGAGGACAGCTCTGTAACCTTGTTCTCAAATTAGTGCCACCAACTCTATTAAAAAGAGGGGAAATAACATCATTTTCCATTTAATCAGCATTTTGTTGAGGAACATGGGGAAAAATACTGATTGATGCATAAATTCATTAGTGAAGTATCTATTAAGCTGAGTAAGTTTAATGAGGTGTGTTAATATGCAGTGATTCCAAACTGCCACAGGGTGGTAGAAGATGCACTTTCCAGAACATTTGTCTAATTTGCAGAACTAACTGCTTTGCTACACTTCTGCCCCAATTCCTCTCAATTCTGGAGCAACAATAATAATACGAAACAAATTAATGGAAAGAGGTCATAACTGTCCCGTCTCTACCATGGATGTCACCCATTGAACAGGACGTCTTCAGGAAGGCATACATTTCTTCAACTGTGCTTGGTGACCTCAAAATCATGTCCATCCTATATGCTTTTCTTGGGATCATTATGGTACTGAAAGTCTGTTACCTCTTTTAGGATTCAGTTGGCCAGTGATCTCCTGTTTAAGTTTTAATCAGGTCCACCCTAAATTGCCTTCCAGGTTCAGACAAAATTTCCCTAGGTGCTCCTACTGTTTACATCTGAAGGTAGATAGAGTTGGACCTTCTCTTGGGAGGAATCTGCTTAATGATAAGATACTTATTAGGGATAATTGTCCAGGGACTCGTTTTTACTACTTGAAAAAAGCCCAGCTTTTCTTGGAAGCTTTCTAGATGACTTGGTAATTTAAATAGTTGCTGAAATGCATGTTTTGGCTGCATTTGTTTCATTAGGACAGAGTTTGGGTTTGCGTGCTTATGCTAGTTTTCAACATTGGGTTAACAGACAGTTGTATCAATGCAATCATCTGAAAGTCACACAAAGCAGGGTGAAAGAACACTTCCGGTTGCAGAGGCGAGAGTCAGATGACGATCTGTTCTGAAATGCTTAAGCTGACTTGTTCCCTTCCTCTTTAGCATCTACATTGCTCCAAAGTCTTCGGAGAGGAGCGGCATATAAGTCCAAACAAAATAATAAAATAAAATGCAGCTGTTGTCCCATAAACCCAGGTGAGATGTCCAAGACACTTAAAGGATTACAGAGGTATTTTCTAACACAAACAGAGAGACACAGACACACAGGGACACAGTTTCAAGTTGCAAGTAGTCCTTGACTTACAACAGGTCATTTAGGGACCATTCAAAGTTACAAAGGCACTGAAAAAAGTGAACATTGCAGCATTCCCGTGGTCACGTGATCAAAATTCAGATGCTTGGCAACTGACTCACATTTATGACGATTGTAGTGTCCCAGAGTCATGTGATCCCCTTTTGCGACCTTCTGATCAGCAAAGTCAATGAGGAAAGCCAGATTCACTTAACAGCTTGGTTACTGTTCTGCTCCAGTCTACGTGAGTCCTTGTTATGCTCACAAGGAGAAAACCTTCTTCCAAGAAACAGGCAGGAACTGCAAGAAAAAAACAACCCCTTTTATTCTCACAGACCTGAGTCAATGTCCAAGGCAAACAAACACAGTCCACAGAAACTTGATCCTCAACACGAACGGTTGCCTTTGGCAACCAGCACCTCCCACACCTTCTCTTTTATAATTCAGCCCAGGCGTGGCTTCCTAATGCCTTCTCCTTTGCCTTTGGAGCCGCTCCATTGCATTCCTCTGTCCTACTCACTTCTCCTGCCTGTGCTTTCATGCATCCTGGATTTGTCCCAACTGTTCTTCATCACTGTCCAACTCAGACTCCCAGCACAGCTGTGACTTAGCCTGAGCATGAGTAGAGGGCCAGGATCCTCATCTGACTGTAAGTCTTGGAGCTCCTCAGACTCTGATGTCACTCCAGGCCCCTCCTCCTCCTCTGATTCCTCAGACTCAGCTGCTAGGTCCACTGGCTGGCGAGGAATCACAATAGTTACTAACTTAATTTAAGTTACTAAACTAACTTAATTCATTGAACAACTATGGCAAGAATAGGCTGTAAAATAAGGTAAAACTCACTTAACCACTGCCTTGCTTCGCAACAGAAATTTTGGGCTCCATTTTAGTTTAAGTTGAGAACTACTTGTTTCTAGTTTCTTACAATGGGAACAAAGAACAGAAGGAAAAAAACCCTGAGGCTCAGTATAGGAAATGAAAGACAAACAGGGGAAATAATTAAGAAAAATCTTAAACTTGTGTTGTAGGATTGTCTCGTGCATAATTTTGCCCTTTCTTTCTCCACAAGTATGAAACTATGAACAAACTTTTTCCTATATTAAAGTGGAGGCTGGGGCTAGATAAATTTGACATAAGATCTACATCATCAACACCGTCTTACCTGACCCCAGTATAGGAATGCAAGAGCATGCCTGCCTCCAGTGAGTGATAGCCACAGGCAACAAAACCCCCGTGATGTGAGAAATTGCTTTGCCTTCTGAAATTCCCTGAAAAGAACACGCTTAGCCAGTAAGGAGTCATTTTTCATTTCGCTCTCTGCTTAATGACCACCCTCGTTTCTTCCTCTTTAGATGATGTCAGCACAAGATAAAGTGGTGTATTTCTGAAATAGTAAAATAAAATAAACACACTATGTTTTTCTGTCTTTTTTCTTTTTTTTATGTATGTCCAAAAAAGCAAGTCAGAAGTGGACACCCACATGACACAACAGCAGTTCAATTAGAGAGACCCAAAAATCATTGGCCAAGCTACAGGATTACAGAGGTATTCTCTAACACAAACAGAGAGACACAGACACAGACACACAGGGACACAGTTTCAAGTTGCAAGTAGTCCTTGACTTACAAAGTTACAAAGGCACTGAAAAAAGTGACCATTGCAGCCATGCTTGTGAGTTCATTGAAGCCTGGCACCCCACAAGCAATTCCATCCACAGACACATCAACCTACAACCCACTTATGAACCCCTCCGAATCCAAATCAACCTCACAGCCAACCAGAGACAGCACCGACCCTCAACCAACCCATGCAAGTCCCCCCCCACCAGGCGTTCACCTCCCAATGGTGCTGACCTGAGGTAATCTTCCCATTTCAAGACCCATCACAAGCCTCTCACTGATGACTCACACCTGATTCATCACAAGACCCATCACAAGACCCCTCACCTCACATACCCACACCTGAAGTCCTTAGAAAGAAAAGAAGAAGACTGACATTGACATCTCCTAAACTCCGCTGATGATGTTACCTAGCCTGGTAATGAAACATTTAGAGGTCAATGCAGAATGCAGCCGCGCGAGCAGTATTGGGCCTACCTAGAAATGCCCACATTTCAACATCACTCCGCGAGCTGCATTGGCTGCCAATTGGTCTCCGAACGCAATTCAAAGTGTTGGTTATGACCTATAAAGCCCTACATGGCATCAGACCAGGTTACTTACGGGACCGTCTGCTGCCCCATGAAACCCAGCGACCGGTTAGGGCCCACAGAGTCGGCCTTCTCCAGGTCCCGTCAGCCAGACAGTGTCGCCTGGTGGGGCCTAGGGGAAGAGCCTTCTCTGTTGCGGCCCCGGCCCTCTGGAACCAACTTCCCCCAGAGATCCATATCGCCCCCACCCTCTCCGTCTTTCGCAAATTACTGAAGACACATCTTTGCCGACAGGCCTGGGGCAGTTAACACCTTGCCCCAGTTTGCATGTCTGTCTTGGATGATTGGTTTTTTTTAATTAAGGGGTTTTTTATAATGTATTTTAATGTCAGATTTCTATCTATGTTGTGAGCCGCCCTGAGTTCCTGGAATAGGGCGGCATAGAAATCCAATTAATAAATAAATAATAATAAATAAATAAACCCACAAGCTCAGAGAACGAATTTCCACCTTCATGGATATCTGAGTTAAGATCACACATACGGGGAACCCAAGAAGAACTGCACAGATAGTCCTCATCTTACAACTACAGTTGAGCTCCAAATTTACCTTGCTGAGCAAGACAGAGATTAAGGGAATTTGGCTCCATTTTATGACCTTGCTGTTATCACTGCAGTGAATCACAGCAGTTTGTTAAGTTAGTAACATGGTTGATAAAGTAAAACTGACTTCCCCATGGGCTTTGATTCTCAGAAGCTCACAAAAGGGGATCACACGACCCCGGAACACTGCAACCATCATAAATATGAGTCAGTTGCCAAGCATCCAAATTTTGTTCATGTGACCATGGGGATGCTGCTATGGTTGTAAGTGTGAAAAATAGTTGTAAGTCATTTTTTTTTCAGTGCTGTTGTAGCTTTGAACTAAAGGAACTGTGGTAAGTTGAAGACTCTCTTTACTTTATACACATGGCCTCCTAAGCATAAGGAAGGTGAACTATGTGAGAATGTTTCTGTGTATATACTACATACTGTATATACTAAACGTACAGTAGGTCATGCAATACCATTTGGAATCAAATCTGGAAAACTCCTAAAGGGAGCACATTGTCCTCTAACATATAAAAGTTCATGAGATTCTGGCAGAGGTTTTGAATCACCTCAACATCTGGCTAGCTATGTGTGATGAGTCCCAAATCAGGATGAAAATGGTCCCATAGCATCTTCTGATCATCAGTGTAACTTTGAAGACCCTGACCTGTGGTAACTATATGATTTCAGAGTTTGTGGTTTAAGTAAAGTCATTTTTTCTCCTATTGTTCAGAACTGTTGTGAAGATAAACATTTTCTTTAGGTCGTGCTGAAATCCTCATGACTTTGTAACATTAGAGTAGAATAGAATAGAATAGAATAGAATAGAACAGAACGGAACGGAACGGAACGGAACGGAACAGAACAGAACAGAACAGAACAGAATAGAATAGAATAAACAGATTGTAGAATAGAATAGAATAGAATAGAATAGAATAGAATAGAATAGAATAGAATAGAATAGAATAGAATAGAATAGAATAGAATAGAATAGAATAGAATAGAATAGACAGATTGTAGAATAGAATAGAATAGAATAGAATAGAATAGAATAGAATCTGGAAGGGACCTTGAAGGTCATCTAGTCCAGCCGCCTGCTCAGGCAGGAAACCCTATACCATTTCGGACAAATGGCTGTCCAGTCTCTTCTTAAAAACTTCCAGTGTTGGAGCATTCACCCCTTCTGGAGGCAAACTGTTCCACTGGTTAATTATCCTCACCGTTAGAAAGTTTCTCCTTAATTCCAGGTTGCTTCTTTTTTTTTTATCAGTTTTCAACCATTGTTTCTTGTCCTGCCCTCTGGTGCTTTGGAGAAAAACCTGACCCCCTCTTCTTTGTGGCAGCCCCTCAAATACTGGAATACTTGTCAGGACAGGGGGGGTTTTGGCAACAGAATGGATCTTGTTAGTCCCTAACTACTTTAGGATGTATTCATATTTCCCAGCGATCTCCATCCAAGAACTCAATCTGAATCTTACGATATAGAGATAGAGCTATATAGAGGTATGGATATAGAGATACAGCCTTTTTTTAAATAACAGAAAAAGAGAAAACAAACAAACAATATGAAACACAACACAATAACAGAGTTGGAAGGGACTTTGGAGGTCTTCTAGTCCAACCCCCTGTTCAGGCAGGAAATCCTATACCATTTCAGACAAATGATTGTCCAAGCTCTTCTTAAGAACCTCCAGTGATGGAGCACCCAGAATTTCTGGAGACAAGCCATTCCATTGATTAATTGTTCTAACTTTCAGGAAATTTCTCCTTAGTTCTAGGTTGGTTTTCTCCTTGGCTAGTTTCCATCCATTGTTTCTTGTTCTGCCTTCAAAATTGAATAAATAATAATAATAATAAAAATGACAACAATAAAAAAACATTTTCCTTGTTTCTTCTTAGTTTTTCAAAGCCTGCTTAGCTTCTGAACCCAGACAAGATTAATAAAATGCAGCTACCTGCTGAAGCTTCTGCCTAGAGTCAGAAGTGTATTACACTTTCATGAATACATTCAACGGGGGGGGGGCACAATAGGACTTAGCAGATTTAGTGCTTTAAGTCTGACCCAAGAATGACCCTAGAAGTGCTGGTTGGTGTCAGGACATGTCTGTAGAGTTGAACTGACCTATTAGAGGACATATTGTAAGTCCTCGCCCCAAACTGTTGATCCAACTTCCACAGATGAAGAAGTTTGTGCTGCACTAATTAGCTTCATTTATAAGTTAGGATATTCCTTACTTCATGCATATCCCAGTAGAATCCCTACTCCTGGCTACTGACATTATGAAAAAGTACTGGCCTTACGTGTAATTTTTCACCATGTCTACTCCGCAACATGAAATTTTTGGTGTAGACGAACTGGCAAGATTAATGTTATCTCATGCAGTTCACATTTTAGCCGTGCTCTCATTAACATTACTCATCCTCAAAGCTCATCTGATGCCAGCCGAAGCTAATATCTTACTGGGAGAATGCCCCTCTAATTCTCTGACAAAGAGTCATCTCTGTTAATGAGACAGAGGGAACTTGACTTGTCTAATTTCAGATCGCAAGCGATATTCGGTAGATCTTCTAACCCTCCAAATATTAAAAGTAAAAGCGTTACAGGGAAAATATTTAAATATCTCTGTCATGTGGGAACCAGAAAGTTCCCTATTCTAAATCTCACTCAAGAGCTCATTAGATAACTTTAATCATTATCTCTCAGGCCCTTCCATCTGCCACACAGAGATAATTAATGATATTGACTTACCATATAGAGACTTAAGATAGAGGGCAACAGTTTAAACCCTGTCAATATCATGCAGCAGGTTTCCAGTTCTTAAATCTATCCCACTGATTTTTAAAGCAAGGATTTTTTTAAAAGGAAAAAAAAAGCAATTTGAAAGAAGAGTAGAAAATCTGCATCTAGCTGACTTTTACAAATAGCTGCAGTTCACACTTTCTATGTGTTATTTTTTTAACAGTATGGATGTCTGTTTTTTTAGCATAAATACTCCAAAGATAGTCATTTCTTGGTCTCAGTCATTCCAAATGGGTGCTCCTTTTTAAAATAGATCTTTGGCATATTTTAGCAGGTAGAATAACAAGTTCATGCAAACCCAAATAATGTTTCTTCCCAATAACTTTTATTAGCATTGAAAAAATAGGAAGAAAGATGCAATCCAGAACATTATGGGTGTATTGGTCCTTCCTTCCTTCCTTCCTCCTTCCTTCCTTCCTTCCTTCCTTCCTTCCTTCCTTCCTTCCTTCCTTCCTTCCTTCCTTTCTTCCTTCTTTCCTTCCCTCCCTCCCCTCCCTTCCATTCTCCTCCTTCCCTCCCATTCTTCCTTCCTTCCTTCTTTTCTTCCTTCCCTCCCTCCCTTCCATTCTTCTTTCCTTCCTTCCTTCCTTCCTTCTTTACTTCTTTCCTCCCCTCCCTCCCCCTCCCTTCCATTCTCCTCCTTCCCTCCCATTCTTCCTTCCTTCCTTCTTTTCTTCCTTCCCTCCCTCCCTTCCATTCTTCTTTCCTTCTTTCCTTCCTTCCTTCCTTCCTTCCTTCTTTACTTCTTTCCTTCCCTCCCTCCCCCTCCCTTCCATTCTCCTCCTTCCCTCCCATTCTTCCTTC
Source organism: Bothrops alternatus (assembly GCA_034064705.1). Classification (NCBI taxonomy): domain Eukaryota; kingdom Metazoa; phylum Chordata; class Lepidosauria; order Squamata; family Viperidae; genus Bothrops; species Bothrops alternatus. The sequence continues at coordinate 155,778 of JARGCV010000631.1, forward strand.
CTTCCTTCCTTCCTTCCTTCCTTCCTTCCCTCCTTCCCTCCTTTCCTCTCTTAACATAATAAAGGAGTTGGAAGGGACCTTGGAGGTCTTCTAGTCCAACCCCCTGCTCAAACAGAAGACCCTATATCATTTCAGACACATGTCTGTCCAATCTCTTCTTAAAAGCATCAATTGATGGACCGCCCACAATTTCTAAAGGCAAGCTGTTCCTCTGATTAACTGGCCTAACTGTTAGGAAATTTCTCCTTACTTCTAAGTTTGTTTCCTCTTTTTGATGAGTTTCCATCCATTGCTTCTTGTTCTGCCTTCAGATGCTTTAGACAATAGGTTGACCCCATCTTCTTTATGGCAACCCCTCAAATATTGGAACACTGCTATCATGTCACCCCTATCATCTTCCTAGTGGGAGGTGAGCATCTTCACCATTAGGCCACTACAACTCTCTTTAATTGAGGTAGGAACCATTCCTGTTGTTCCAAAGAGATGTAGGATGACAGGTAGAAACCATAGGGGGAAAAAATACAGCTAGAAGAAGATGGTGGGGAAAGAAAGAGTTGAAGGAGTAGCCCTTCTGGTAACATCTTTGGGTAAAAAAACTAAAGAAGACTCAGGGCTGTTTCCAGTAGTGGGATTCAACCGGTTCGCACCAGTTCGGCAGAACCGGTAGCTAATTTTTTGTTGCCCAGGCCCATAATGGACTTTCGGAAGCAACATCCACACAGAGAACCAGTTGTTCACATATTTGAATCCCACCACTGGTTGTTTCACTTATCTTTGGAAAGGCAGTCACAAGCTTGTAGAAGTGGATCAAGGTTCCTGCACTCTAAAAGTCTGAATCACAACTAATTTAGTCATGATTAGTTTATCATTTTATCTTAAACCTATTTTTACACCTGTGAAAAAGAGCGTGTGAACTTTTTTTTAAAAAAGGAAACAAACAAATGAATAAAATGGCTCATTGTCACTTGGTTTATTCAGCCGAGCATGTTGTAAAGAAAACTGCATGACTCTGACCACAGAGTGACCTGGAGGTGACTATAAAAAGGTGAGTTTTCTACCTATTTATGGTCATACATTCAGTACTAGAATACTGGAGCAATGAATATATTTTACTCTGGAATTCTGGTCTGCCAAATATATCTTTCTAACTCCCTGAGTAAAATATACTTATTAGGGGTGTGCAAAACTGACTTTTGACAGAACTTTTGAGAAGAGTTCAGAATATTCTAAACTTCCTCTGGACTGCCTCCTGTTTACTTTGGAAGCAATTCCACAAATTTACGAATTAATTTTGTATTACAAGAGCACTTCAATTTTTTTAGAATGGATGTCAAACCAAACATTCCAGAAAAAGGAATGAGTGTACATATTGTCTACATCAGTGATGGCAAACCTTTTAGAGACCGAGTGCCCCAAAACCGCCCTGCCCCCGCTCCACCTCCCGCTCTGCCTGCTCCGCAGGGCTACGGACTGCCTCCATGGCCTGCCACAGCAGATCGCCCAGGCAACTCTGCATCGCCATGGAAGCCACGCCCTTCACCCATACCCCGCAGCATCATCTGCACGCTATGGGGCACGAGGGCAGAGTCTTGTTCCTGCTGTCTGGCTATGTCCTTAGCTGCACTGCTCCATGCAGGTCGCTCCTGGGGGCGTGACTCTCTTCCAGGTGGCTGCTGGTGAGGAGGGGGCTATGGGTGAAGGTAGGGCTGGGGCAACGGCGTGCATGCCCACAGAGAGGGCTTTGAGTGCCACCTCTGGCACGCATGCCATAGGTTCGCCACCACTGGTCTACATTTTATTAATAAAGCTATGACAAAAGTCATCTCATAACTTCTAGATATTGAAGGAGAGGATGGACTAGTTGGATTGAAAGTGTTAGCTTCCACATTGGTCTACTCCAGAGGTCTTCAAAGTTGGCCCTTTTATGACTTGGGGATTCAATTCCCAGAATTCCTCAGCCAGCATGCCTGGCTGAGGAATTCTGGGAGTTGAAGTCCACAAGTCATAAAAGGGCCAAGTTTGAAGACCCCTGGTCTACTCCTACAAGAAACTTCAAAGGAAAAGAAAAGAAAACATATTCATTCCACAAAGTTTCAAGGGTCTCCCAGTTCCAACTCCATTTACTGACATTATTTTGATCAATGATAGCACATGTGCAGCTGAAGAACCTATTAGTAATGGCTTAAATATTAATACATGTAAGCCAGCCAAATGAACACAAATATCTTAAGGGAAACATAAGCTATTCTTCACCTATACAACAATAATAGTTTGGCCTCAATAAATTATGATAATCCTCCATAATTCACTTCTGCAATTCTTTCTTTGTTCTTGGAACATTAGTTAAAATACTGTAATTAAGAATGTGAAACCTCATTGAAGTATGGTACGATTAATTTTTCTATTATAGACATTTATACTGTAATAGAATATCCTCCAGGATCACTCAAAATGTTTCCAGGGAGGATTTGCAATGCAGATTTTGCTGTCTTAGTTCTTTGAGAAAGCAAGGAAGCCCAACGCTTGTAAATGTCTCTCTGTAATGCCTACAACACTGAGGTTTGTTTTCTCTGAGTAAATCAGCTGCCATAACTCTGTCACAAGAGTTACAGAGAGTTTTTTCTTTGTATTACTCATACTGTGATGTATCACAGAGCTGTTCAATGCCCCAATAAATTTATACTGATGGGAAACAACCTCAGAATTATAAAACGGGTTTGACTTTATAGACCACACTACTATTTCAGAACCAACAAGTCTGTCCCAATCCTGCACCTTCTCAACCAGATGCATCCTAATTGCGATAAAAAAAAACACCAAGTACTTGATAGTATTTTGATGACTTTGTAGCTTTTGTTAGGAAGATACTCCTTTCGGAAATACATATTCCAATTGTAATACCCACAACACTTATTAGAATGAAGTTTAACTCACTTAAGCAGGGGGCATTTTGCTGGCTTTGACTGAAGTTGAATCAAACCTGATGGGACAAGTCCAAGCAATCCCAAGGGATAAGAAGATAAAAAAATCCAAAAGAAGACAATAGTAAATCATTTTTTTTTTCAGTTGAGAAGCAAACTAAAGACTCTTCATTATTTTTTATTTTGAGTATGTTCTATTACTTGGTTCGCCAAACTGTTAAAATAATGACTACATTCTTGCAAAGCATGAATGATACAAGATCTGTCTCTACTGTAGCTTAATCTAGTGTGCTATGCAAATGCAGATAAGTAACTCTTTTATCCTGCCAGTTAAGAAAAACTCATGTCCCAATGATTACTAACTTATGATACTCAGATATTAAGGATCTGCGATGATTAGTAACTTATGATACTCAGATATTAAGCCACTGCATTTTTAGTAACGTATGATACTCAGATCCTAATGCACTGCGATGATTAGTAACTTATGATACTCAGATATTAAGGCACTGCAATGATTGGTAACTTATGATTCTCAGATATTAAGGCACTGCAATGATTAATTTAATTTAATTTAATTTAATTTAATTTAATTTAATTTAATTTAATTTAATTTAATTTAATTTAATTTAATTTAATTTAATTTAATTTAATTTAATTTAATTTAATTTAATTTAATTTAATTTAATTTAATTTAATTTAATTTAATTTAATTTAATTTAATTTAATTTAATTTAATTTAATTTAATTTTCACATTTATATGCTGCCCTTCTCGGAAGACCCAGGGCGGCTCACAACAAGATACAACAACCATTTTAAAATTAACCGCACTCATACCACATACAAACACAATCAATTCACAGCCACAGATGGCAGGACACTCTTAGGGCCGAGGGGCAGAGCACAGCTCATATGCCCCAAGCCTGTCGGCATAGATGTGTCTTCAGCACTTTCCGGAAAGCTAGGAGGGAGGAAGCAGTATGAACCTCTGAGGGAAGCTGGTTCCAGAGGGCTGGGGCAGCAATGGAGAAGGCCCTTGCCCTGGGCCCTGCCAGATGACATTGCCTGACAGACGGGACCCGTAGGATGCCAACCCTATACGCCCTGACCGGTCGCTGGGATGCATGAGGCAGGAGATGGTCCCGCAAGTATCCTGGTCCATTGCCATAAAGGGCTTTATAGGTCATAACCAACACTTTGAATTGTGTTCGGAGACCAATAGGTAGCCAGTGCAGCTCATGGAGAGCTGGAGTGATATGAGCATGTCTTGGGAGACCCAAGACAGCTCACGCGGCCGCATTCTGGACTACCTGCACTCTCTGGACATTCTTCAAAGATTGCCCCATGTAGAGAGCATTACAGTAGTCGAATCTCGAGGTGACAAGGGCATGGGTGACCGTGAGAAGTGACTCCCGGTCCAAATAGGGCCGCAACTGGCGCACCAGGCGAACCTGGGTGAATGCTCCCCTCGCCACAGCCGAAAAATGATGTTTCAAACTTAGCTGTGGATTGAGGAGGACACCTAAGTTGCGAACCCTCTCCGAGGGGGACAAAACTTCTCCCCCCAGGGTAATGGACGGACAGTTAGAATTGTCCTTGGGAGGCAGAGCCCATAGCCACTCCGTCTTGTCGGGATTGAGTCTAAGCCTGTTGGCACCCATCCAGACCCCAACAGCCTCCAGGTAACTTATGATACTCAGATATTAAGGCACTGCAATGATTAGTAACTTATGATACTCAGATATTAAGGCACTGCGATGATTAGTAACTTATGATACTCAGATATTAAGGCACTGCGATGATTAGTAACTTATGATACTCAGATATTAAGGCACTGCGATGATTAGTAACTTATGATACTCAGATACTAAAGCACTGCAATGATTGGTAACTTATGATTCTCAGATATTAAGGCACTACAATGATTAGTAACTTATGATATAGATATTAAGGCACTGCAATGATTAGTAACTGCAATGATTAGTAACTTATGATACTCAGATATTAAGGCACTGCAATGATTAGTAACTTATGATACTCACATATTAAGGCACTGCAACTTCTAACATTTCACACCATTTACCATGTTGTTACTGTTGTTGCTATGGTTTTTGTTGCTGCTATATTTTTCATGTAATGCCTGCTAATCTGTGCAATTTTCTCCCCCCAAAAAACACAGCCTGCATTGCCCAATCAGATCAATATTTATTTATCCAGTCGATGCCCTGGGAAAGTTTCTATAATTGACACAGCAATTAACCAAGGTGTAAACTTGAAATTTAGTTATATCCTGGCTACTTCTCTCTTCTTTTTTTTGGGGGGGGGGTTCTGCCTTCACAACTTTAAAGTTTCTTTTCCAATATTTTTTCCCCAATCACTATAGCAATATTCAGATATGATTTCCTTTTGGTTTTGTCATTACTGCCACATCTGAAATAATGATTTTGTCTTGGAACATTGGTTACTCTTCTGGAATTATGTAGCAGTAGCTAAGTTATAGCTAATTATCCTTGTTAGGATTTATTATTAGCCAAGAAGAATGAGATATAGTCAGAGGAAATGAAAGCAAATCACAATTCCTCTGTTTAAGAATTTATCATCTAAACTAGAATTAGCCTTGCATTCTTCATAGGATTAATTCAAGGTAACCTTGAATGTTTCTACTTCAGTAGAATGCCACAGAAGTTCGAAAGAAGGGAAAATAAGTTTATCTAGAGTTAATTAACTTCCAAGCATCCTTAAAATGCAACCATTTTCTCCCTGAAATATTGGCAATAAATTAGAATTCTATGTCCATGAGGACATAGAATTTATTCATATATTGATTGATTGATTGATTTAGAAATCAAGAACATACAAAAAGTCTGTTAAAAAAATAGCAACCTTCAAATAAAACAACAAAATCCTTCTCAGTTTCTTTAGTGAAGGGAAATATTTTTGTTGTTAGTTGTGAAGTCGTGTCCGACCCATCGTGACCCCATGGACAATGTTCCTCCAGGTCTTCCTGTCCTCTACCATCTTCTGGAGTCCATTGAAGCTCATGCCTACTGCTTCAGTGACTCCATCCAGCCACCTCATTCTCTGTCATCCCATTCTTCTATTGCCCTCAATCTTTCCCAGCATCAGGCTCTTCTCCAGTGAGTCCTTCCTTCTCATTAGTTGGCCAAAGTATTTGAGTTTCAACTTCAGGATCTGGCCTTCTAAAGAGCAGTCGGGGTTGATCTCCTCTAGGACTGACCGATTTGAACACCTTGCAGTCCAAGGGACTCACAGGAGTCTTCTCCAGCACCAGAGTTCAAAGTCCTCAATTCTTTGGCGCTCAGCCTTTCTTATGGTCCAACTTTCTAGTAAAACCTTCCAGTTGCTTTTGCTGTATATCAAATTCTTTCAACTGGGCGCCAATAGTTTACATTGTTCTCTAGTTCCTAGGATCCAAAAAACTACCTTCCAATCTAGACTCTTTATAGCACCACAAAACAATCTGGAATTGTTCTCTTTTTCCAGACATCATGTTTTTTTCTTTCTTTATTCTGGAAAAAAAATCAGATAAGGTCAATGCTAAATAGTTTTATAGAAAGGAAAGCTAAACATGTGTCAGCATTGATTTAATCTGTGTTTGCTTTCTCTTTTCATTTTAGTGCCTTGACTTTTTTTTTTAACCTCTGCATTTAATTCAGCTCCTGGTAAATCAAACCAGGTATGAATTATGCAGTTCATGTCGGTTACCATCATTTTCTAGTTGAGCAGTAACAGGAAATAAGGTTATATAAGCACTGAAAAATGGCAGATCAAGAAGAGAGGAGGGAAGGATCAGAATATTACTGGACTATGCAGTCATGTCCTGTATTTGTGTCTTAAGATGAATAAACTCAGTTGAATGAAATGAGTCTGGACTGATCTGGTGAGTGTGTTCTTTTCTTTTCTTTTCTTTTTCTCTTTTCTTCTTTTCTTTTCTTTTCTCTTCTTTTCTGCAGTCTTCAATCCTTGCTTATCTTATCTTTTGCTTGCTTTTTTCTTGCCAAACCTGTTATATATCTATTTTCCTTCTGCTGGCTATCTACAATGTCTGGTTTCACTGAATTCTGATCACATGTTGCTTTCAGTCTGTGATTGTCATTCTTCTTCTTTGCCATATCTGTTATCGGATGTTGGCGATCATGTTGGCGATACTGTTTTTATCAGCAACCGCATGAAAAAGTGCTGCTGAGTTTTGTCCAAACCAGTCCCTTCGATTTTGAAGCCACGATGTTCTTCTTCTGCCTGGACTCGTTTGCCTTCAATCTTTCCCTGGAGGATTAAATGGAGTATGCCGTATTTTTCTGGGTGTCGCATCACATGTCCGAAATATTCTAATTTTCATTTTTTAATTGTTTTGATGATTTCCCTTGGCTTTCCCAGGCGGCTGATCTCCTCCTCATTTCTGATCTTGTCAACCCAGCTTCTACGTAACAGCGGCCTATAAATCCACATTTCAGATACTTCTAGTCTCTTCAGGTGGCCTTCTGTCAGAGACCAGCTCTCTACTCCATAGAGCAGGATAGGAAAAATATAGCACCTGACAAGCCTGATTTTCAGTCTTAGGCTTGTGTCATGACTGCAGAAGACCTTTTTCATTTTGAAGAATGCTGTTTGAGCTTTTTCTATCCTTGTCTTTACTTCAACAGTCATTATAATTAATGACAGTGATTGTCATTATAATTCCCTAATCAACTAACTTAACAAATTTCCCCAACACATTGAAAATTTACTATGCACATGGATATCAGCCATCGTGGACAGAAAAGACTCAATTTTTTTTTTTTTGGCTTACAGATGGATTGTGCTGGGCAATGCAAATTAATTCCAATTCATTCTGAAGAACCAAATGCAACTCTGATTAACGTTGTTCTGGATTCTATGTAAGAAAACCGGAACAAACTTTCCTTAAAAGAATGAATGGACATTAGGTGACAATGTTTCCTATAGGAAATCAGAATTTGTCTTTTAAAATATTTTTTTGAGCACTCACTATTGTAAGGGTTGGTTCAAAATGAAGTTCTTGGTTGTGTGAGGAGGTCCTTGGTGTTTTCTGAGCCTGCTTGTTTTCTTACAGATGTTTCATTGTCCAAACTAGGTAACATCATCAGTGCACTGTTACCTAGCTTCGGTAATGACAAGTCTGCAAGAAAACAACCACAAAGTTAATGATTTGGTTAATGTAATTGCTGGAAAGATGGCATTTCTTGATCAGGGACATCTGAGTGAATGATTGTTCTGAGATCTTTTTTTTTTCTCTTTCCAAATTAATTAGCCATGTTTATTTGGAAACATGGCTTAGTGTGTTGAAACAGAATTGATTTTTCCATTTCTTCACATGGATAATTGGAAACAATGAAAATAAGGTTGTCAAACACGCTTGTTCATAATACCGGAAGCAGATCTAAAAACATGTGAAGGCTTCATTCCAAGAAAGAAGAACATATCTTCCTTCTCCTCCAAATGTTAAGGCAACAAATCTATTTATGTAAACATTCTGTCTGATTTTAATTGAGAATGCTGGAAATTGCCCGAACAAAATCTCTCTGGCTTTCCTTAGACTTCCTCAAATGCCTTAATTAATAAAGAATTTCAACTTTGCCTTGAATTTTGAAGTAGGCAAAATATGAAGGCTTTGCCAGCCTAGTGGTGGGCAAGGAATGCAATCCAGTCAAAGTGTCAAATGGATGCAACATTTCGGATGCAGATAAGGTATAAAAGAAGTTAGGATTGCTCATGGACCAATTTATGCATCCAGTGTTGATTTCCACATAAAAGTAGTAAAGGCAAATATGTATCCAATGTGTTTCATAAAGAAAAGTATGTGTAAAAATTCTTCCTTGTTCCTTAGGAAAAAAAAGGCAATAAAATCTGCCTACTAAAAAAATGTATACAAAAATCCATATGTTCAAGTAGATGTCTATAAAATGGGTATGAATATTCATGGGAATCTTTCCTGCTAGATTTCTGCAGTAAACAGTAAAATCCTAGCAAGATGACAAGTTTGGCAAAAAAAAAAAATGTAATTGGTGGCCCTGTTTTTTTTTCCCTCTAAGCCTATTTCTGTGTTGTCTTCCTTGGTATCAGAATAGGTCAAAGGATGCAAGGATGACGTCCCCATTGTCACATTTTCACTGATCTATTTTCCCTCACTTGGGGGTGAGTTACATTTTTTTTTCATTTCCTACACTGGATTTCCCATGTCTTTACTGGAGTCAAGAAAGCACCAGGCAACTTCACAGTTTTTAAGAACAGTGATAGTAATAAAAAATAACAATGCATGAAAGAAAATAAGGCAGGAAGGCGGCAGGGACAGAGGGATGGAGGGAGGAAAGAAGGAAGGAAGGAAGGAAGGAAGGAAGGAAGGAAGGAAGGAAGGAAGGAAGGAAGGAAGGAAGGAAGGAAGGAAAAATACAAGAGAGGAAGAGAAGGAAAGTAGGAAGGTTGGTAGATACAAAGAGGGAGGGAGGGAAGGAAAAAAGGAAGGAAGGAAGGAAGAATGGAAGGAAGGAAGGAAGGAAGGAAGGAGAAATAGAGAGAAGGGAGGGAGAGAAGGAAAGTAGGAAGGCAGGTCAGCTAGCAGGGAGGGAGGGAGGGAGGGAACGAAGGAAGGAAGGAAAGAAGGAGAAATAGAGAGAAAGGAGGAAGAGAGAAATGGGAAAAATGCATGTTTTGGAATTCCAATAAATTGGATTGTTGGGCCAAAAAAACTGAGGTCTGCAATGGCCCTGATGTGTTTTTTTTTTCATTATTTCTACCTTTCTTGCTACCCTTCCTAAAATAGGCCTTTCTTGATTCTCCATGTAAATATGATCTTAACATCAGAATACAACTGAAGGACACCTGTAGAATTAATGATTATGCAATATTACACTGTCCCAGTCATCAGACTTAGGATGTTTCACATATGGTAGGCAAAGCAGGCTTTAAATCATAAGATCCTAGAACTATTAAAATAATAAAAGAAAAAGATTTAGTCCAAGATGATAATGTGATAACATCATCCTCCAAAAAATGCTAGGGGGAAAGTTTTTAGTAGTTTTTTTTCCATTTCTCCAAATTATTCAAGGGTAGGATTGAATTAACACCAGGAGTTTGATTTTTTCACCCTCTTCTTTTCATTATTTCACTTCATGGGCAATCACTCCCTTTCTGGAGAAATTGTCTTTATTCTCAGCAAAATCAGGAACTTTCCCCACCCTCAATTTATGAGTAATCACTTGCAGGCGGAAGTGGAATTTAATTGTATTTGGGTTAAATATGACAGATAACAGCTGGCAAGATCCACGTTCAGAATTGACTCGGCTTTCATATCTCTTTCTTGTTAATTTGGTCAACTGTAGTTTCTGTCTGCCTTTTGCTGTAAGCTTCAGATTGCAATGGCATTACAGATGAATCATTAATATTGATCATCAATGGGTGTCGAGCTGGCAACTCTCTCTTTGAGGATTTTAAGAGGTGCACAGGGGAGATCTAAAGGGGAAAAAATAAGGGAACTGGTTTGCATTGTGTTTTTCAAATCCCAGCACCGAAGCCCATTTCCAGATCAATTAAGGTTCCTGACATCATTAAAACAAAACAAAACAAAACAAATAACCCAAAGGTGCAGAATAATGGCTGTAATGGAATAAAACTGGAACTTGAGTAAACCTAGACATTGCTATTCAATGTTTTTTTTATATGTTACTACTATTGTGCTCTGAAAAGTAAAAGGAAGACTGTTTCCATGTTGTTTTTCCTCTTAGAGATTATATGACGTGAGTGATATATATTAGAAGGAACAGGATAGGCATGAGCTAACTGAAACATAAAAATAATTGGCAGAATTAGCCTTTTGGCAATGGAATGGAAGAGGTTATATAAATCAGAAACAAACCAAGTTTATTTGTCATTGTACAAGTAATGGATTTCACATTAAAGAGCAAGAAACTTGAGCAAGAAGGATGATCAATGTATCGTGCATTTACTATGTTTTTCAGTGTTGATATATGATAGATAGATAGATAGATAGATAGATAGATAGATAGATAGATAGATAGATAGATAGATAGATAGATAGATAGATAGATAGATAGATAGATAGATAGATAGATAATGGAGATAGATAGATAGATAGATAGATAGATATATAGATAGATAGATAGATAGATAGATAGATAGATAGATAGATAGATAGATAGATAGATAGATAGATAGATAGATAGATAATGGATGGATGGATGGATGGGTGGATGGGTGGATGGATGGATGGATGAATGGATGGATGATAGATAGATAGATACTACTATATAATGCCTTGGCAAGACCATATTTGGAATCCAGTTTTATACTGGATGTTGTACATTGTGCAATATTGCCATAATATTTTAAAAAAAGATATTGAAACGTTAGTGCAGAGTGCAGGCAAAAGTGATCAAGATGATTAGGGGACTGGAGGCTAAAACCTATGAAGAATGTTTGCAGGAAATGGATATGTCCAGTTTAATGAAGACTGGGGTGACATGATAGCAGTCTTCAAATATCTAAGGGACTGCCACAAAGAAGAGGGAGTCAACCTATTCTCCAAAGCCCTTGAAGACAAGACAAGAAGTAACGGGTGAAACCTGATCAAGGAGAGAAGCAACCTAGAACTAAGGAGAAACTTCCTGACAGTCAGAACAATTAAGCGTTGGAATGACTTGTCTCCAGAAGTTGTGGATGCTCCAATACAGAATACTTTTAAAGAAGATAATGGACAACCATTTGCCTGAAATGGTATATGGTTTCCTGCCTGAACAGGGGGTTGAACTAGAAGACCTGCACAGTATGTTTCGACTCTGTTATTCTGAGATCTAGGGAGATTTTCTCTGTACGTGAGTGTGTGTGTGTGTGTGTGTGTGTGTGTGTGTGCCAAATGCAATTCTACCACTAATAGATCAAGATTTTTCAAGATAAAACAGTATTAATATTGCTAAATCGTTGCAAAGTTAATAAGAGGGATGATCAAATCCTGATTATAATATGGCTGTGACATTACAATCACCGGTATGTTTTTTTTGTACTAACTAGGGCAGTATTAAAAAAAATATGAAAGACTGAATCTATGGAGACATATGAACATCCACTGCTATATTATTATTCCAACTCATCCTTGTTTCATTAATGATGCTGAATGTTGTTCCATGCTCAAAGGTTGGTTTTCTTGACTATGTCAATTCTATTCCCAACATAATATAAAGTGAAATTCATTTTTTAAAGGCTTATGGTTCAAGAAAGAAGATAAAAATGAAGACATGTTTTTTTCCATGAATATAGTTGTGAAGTAGAAATAATATGAATTATACTATTTCTGTTTGAACTAAACCTTGCATTTCTTGTTTTGTCCCAAAAATGATGGAAGTCCATTATTACCATTTTGTAACAGTGCCAGAAAAGCAAGGAAGCCATTGAAATTTAAAGTCATGGGGAGCTGAACTGAAGGAGATTTAACTGTCAGCTGTCTCTACTCTACAATCCCAAAGGCATGGAAGAACTTCATCTCTTTTCAAATTAGCATATACAACACAGAATTTTGCCACTTCAGTGTTTTAATAAACTATAGTACTTTTCCTATGGAAATTGGTGGCTCAACCCTCCTAGGAACACTGCCAAGTTTCTGACGACAATAAATTTTTTGGTTTTCAATCAAATCAAATCAAATCTGTCTAGGTCTCTTTACATGATTAACTTGTCTTCTTTCCCCAGCCTCATTCTTTCTTTTTGCTCTAAAAAGACAAACATGATGGAAGAGCTACTTCTTAAACTAAGTTCAAAAAATTGGCAGGTTGAGGGACAAATACACTACCTTATCAATAAAATCTTCAATACATTCCTTGGCAAAGAAGAGAGAAACCAAAACAGTCTGACTAGGTCTCTTCTCAAGTAGCTTGTGATGAAATATAATTTTTCTGTAACCCTTAAAAAAAGACTTTTGGAAGTTTATAGTAACAAATATGCCTAGAAATTTATGCCATAAAGGCAATTTGCAGGTAAACTCATGGCAGGGTTTTGTATATGGTAGACTTAGGATGGAAATAGATATTTATCTGTCTTACAATTAAATGTGTTGCAAATGACAGCCAGAATTCTCCAACCCCTAGGAATAGCAATAGCCCACAAACCCATAGCCACACCCCACCAGGAATTACGCAGAACCAAAAACAAGATACAGAAGGACAAAAGAAACAATGCAATCTACAAAATCAACTGTAACAATTGCAACCAATTCTATGTGGGATAAACATCACATCAATTAAAAAAAAAAAACAGGAACACTGCCTGGCAGACAAATGCCATGATCCCAAATCCTTAATCTCTACCAACACCGACACCAAACAACACCAGTTCAATTGGAGCAACACAAAACTCATTGGCCACACTACCACCCACTATACTCGTGAGTTCACCAAAGTCTGGCACTCCACAAGCAATTCCATCCACAGATACATTGATCTACAACCAGCCTATGAACCCCTTGTGATCCAAATCAATTGCACAGCCAACCAGAGATGGCACCGACCTACAACCAACCCATGTAAGCCCTCTTTTGTTCCCAGCAGTTCACCTTCCAATGATCTTGACCTGATGTAAATTCCCCATCACAAGACCCATCACAAGACCTTCACTTGACACACCCCCACCTGACCTAACACAAGACCCTCATTTAACACACCCACACCTACTACTACTACTACTACCACTACCACCACCATCACTACTACTACTACTACTACTACTACTACTACTACTACTACTACTAATAATAATAATAATAATAATAATAATAATAATAATAAAAAGTTGGAAGGGACCTTGGAGGTCATCTAGTCCAAAACCCCCTGCTCAGGCAGGAAACCCTATACCATTTCAGACAAATGGCTGTCCAGTCTCTTCTTAAAAACCTCTAGTGTTGGAGCATTCACAGCTTCTGGAGGTAGGTTGTTCCACTGGTTAATTGTTCTAACTGTCAGGAAGTTTCTCCTTAGTTCTAGGTTGCTTCTCTCCTTGATTAGTTTCCAACCATTGCTTCTTGTCCTGCCTTCAGGCTCTTTGGAGAATAGCTTGACTCCCTCTTCTTTGGGGCAACCCCTGAGATACTGGAAGACTGCTATCATGTCCCCCCTAGTCCTTCTCTTCATTAAACTAGACACACCCAATTCCAGCAGCCATTCTTTATATGTTTCAGCCTCCAGTCCCCTGATCATCTTTGTTGCTCTTCTCTGCACTCTTTCTAGAGTCTCAACAACTTTTTTACATCGTGGTGACCAAAACTGGATGCAGTGCTCCAAGTGTGGCCTTACCAAGGCCTTGTAAAGTGGTATTAATACTTCACGTGATCCTGACCCATTACAAGACCCATCAATCACATGAAGCCCTTATAGACAGAAGAACACTGACAATGACATTCCCTAATCTCCTTGGAAGATGTTACCTAGCCTAGTAATGAAATGTTCGGAACCCAACCCACAAGTTTGGAGAACGAATCTTCACCCTTACAGTAAAAGCACATTAATTGACTTGTAGCTTCCTCTGCACAACTCTGAGTACTACATCCAATAAGCTGCTTACTTTGAAACTGAAATTCCCCCAGAAGCCGGAAAGAAGCAAAGAACACAGAAGAAGAGGACAACCAGCAATAGGTGGATAAACTCATTTGCAGGGGCAATGAGTGCTTTATGGGGAGACTTGAAAGAAGAAGTTAGGAACACCTTGTCGTGAAGAAAATGTATGTGGTCATTAGGACCAAAAATGACTTAGTAGCACACAATCATTCAATCAACCACTATGGCCGATATGTTAATTTGTATTAAATATTTTGACAAAATGTTTATTTAAAAATAAGTAAAAGCAACACAAATTTAAAGAAAAAAAATCAAGAAAAGTAAAAGAGAAATATCTTGAGACGAAGCTGAAGATGCTACAAATGATCAAAACTGTTGGAAATCACTTGCTGGCCAATATGCATAGGAGCTAATGAGGAAGAGGAAGAGGAAAAGAGAAGTGATAATAAGAATGGGGGGGAAAGGGGAAAAAAGATAAGTGTTTTCCGATCTTTTTCATGGCAGTTATAAATGTGTTTATATTTTATCCTCTCTGTCTAAGGATACATTGCAATTCCTTTCTGCCCATATATGGACATATGGACAGACTGATAGACATGCTCTTATCTGTGTATTAAGAAAAAAACAACCCATGGCCCATCTCTTAGATGTCTCCCAGGGCCCATCTTTACTCCTCCATATCACCAGCAATCCCTTCGCCAAGCGATCTCATTTCAACCCTATGTTTTTGGTCCCTTTCTGGGCTATTCTACCCACATGTAATGGTCCATTTGAAAAGCAACTACGATAGCCCCACAACAGCAATAACATTGCTGAAAATTCTCAGCTTCAAACACTGTTCATTGTTTCTCTATGGATCTTGACAGGGATATAGGTTGGTATTGACTTGAAAGCTGTTACATTCTATTTCCACCTGCCAGTGTGAAACAAGAGTTGCATAGTTCATGAATGGATACTCATCATGGATTGGCGAATGGATGGCTCATCATGAATTGATAAGATAACCTGTGGGGGCGCAGTGGTTATAATGCAATGTTGCAGGCTAATTCACTGCCCACTGCCAGGAGTTCGATCCTGACCAGCTCAAGGTTGACTCAGCCTTCCTTCCTGCTGAGGTCGGTAAAATGAGGACCCAGATTGTTGGGGGCAAGGTGCTGACTCTGTAAACTGCTTAGAGCGGGCTGTAAAAGCACTATGAAGTCTAAGTGCTATTGTTAGTGCTATACAACTCCCTGTTCTTTATCCAGGTGGCCAGTTAAATGCACGAATGGGGCTAATATTATCTCAAAGCAGCAGGTTAGAAATAGAAGATGTTGAGAAACAATTTGAACAGTGTTTCAAGCCGGCTGCTAAATTTATGGCACTGTCAGAGAAAAGTGAGAAAGCAAGAATGTCTCACTTGGGAAATGCACATAAAAAAAATCCTCACTGATGTGCTTGTCAGATAAATTCCATCATCTATTTAGCTACATTCAGTTAAGGATTATCGTGAAAATGGAAAACTGGTTCCAACCGTTGCAGCAAATGGTGTAGGAGTCTCCGTTTAATTGGATTTAGTCTGCATTTCTTCATATTTTGTTTATTTGTCTTTCTTTGGCAATATTCTGCTACTTGAAGATGGCGAACGGCTCATTTAGTTCTGAGTTTGAATTTTCTTGGAGTATTAAAATAAATAAATAAAATAAAATAAAGATCATGTCAGTCATTCTGAATAAAAATTGTGCGGACAATTCTAGCCTGTGCATACAATTTAACATATAATTTCATAGCAGTGGGTTTCAACTTTTTATAACATGCCTTGAGATAGGTTGCTATTTTGAAGACAATTGCAATTAGAGAATAAATATCATTCTACTGCAGTTAGAACTAGATAAGGTACACACACAAAAAAAACTCCCCACACACCTCCAGATTTGACCAATGGTCCTGATTATGGGGAGCAATGACATCCACAATCTCTCTCTCTCTCTCTCTCTCTCTCTCTCTCTCTCTCTCTCTCTCTCTCTCTCTCTCTCTCTCTCTCTCTCTCTCTCTCTCTCTCTCTCTCTCTCTCCTTTTCCTTTTCTTTTTCTTTTTAAAAATTGAAGTAGCCAGGAGATCCATCAGATGTAGCAGCTTTGCTGACCACATTTTAAAGTAAAGGAAATACTATACAGTTACCAAGATCAATCTAAATATTCTATTTCCTGAGGATCTTCCATTTTCCTTAGTTTGTGTAGGTGATTGGTTCATAATTTGCTTAAACAAAAGGCATGCCATGTTTTAGACATTAGCAAATAATTTGTTCAATTGCTATCAGAGAAGATAAGAAATCCCTGCCTTTATTGCTTTATAATTTCTTATTTTTCTGATATTTCGGATTCAGAACGGAGCTGATGGGAATTGCAGTCCAAGGAAATGGAGGAAGGCAATATGGCTGCCATTGTAGACAGCCCTAACTTTTGGTTTCCAGTTCTCAAGTCTGCCGTTGATGTTGCATTTGAAGAGTTAATCTAATTGAGTCCATTCTGATTTATATTTCCTGTTAGGTCAGCTTGGCATCTAGGGATATTAATACCGAAATAGATGAGAAGTTAATTTTCAGGAGTGCACAGCTATAAAAACAAGTTCTGTCCAAACTTTCTGTATTAATAATTAAACCAGGGATGTATATGTGAAGCGCTTTTTAAGTAATGAATATTAGTCATAAATATTTAACAGTTGCGCTTATGAAATACGCCCTAAATTATAGCAAAATGTTAACAACGATGCTGGGTGCTTGACAGAACAATGCAACCCATGAATATTTCAAAACAGTTTGTTTGGCAGGTAGGAGCAAATGAGACAGGTGGCCCTTTCCTTCTGTGGCTCTACTAGCTAGGAATTGTGACTCTCCATTCCACACCTTTGTTTGTTTAGGTGCAAAAGCAGGCTGGTCTTTTTCAAGCCTTGCTTGAAAAAAGTATGTTGCCCAGGATTGACTTAAGAGCTTTTTTTTTTTTAATAAAAAATTCCTTTATTAAAACAATCAGCATTGAACATAAAATCATAGTATGCATCAATCATCATAGCACCTGATATACATCACTAAGTATTAATCTTTATAAACGTCTGGTTTGGTAAACATTTTTCACTCCTCACATCAAGCCTCAACTATACGCCTGTTACACTTTATTTGATTGGTGTTTCTCTTTTCTATAGTCTATCCACAGTTTCTAGTCTATCACATATTATTCATCTCAGTATTAGTACAATCTTTTATGATCCCTAACCAAAAATCCTGAGGTAAAAGTTTAATAACCTGAGGTAAATCTTGTATATGGTCTATCTACTATATCTAGTCTATCACATATTGTTCATTCACACTTCTGAATTAAAGGGTGTTATTGATTCACTCAGTTCACGCTCAGTACCATGATGACAGCGATCAAGAAGCTGAAAGTGAAGTCTAATGTGAAAATACATTTATCAAGAGGAGATCAAGGAAGATGCTAAGACTTTTTGCCAAATAGCACTGATGATGTTACTTAGTTTGGTAATGAAATGTCCGCAAGTAAAGCAACCAAGCTCCGAGATCACCAAGGACTTCATAATAAATCATAATAAAATCTGTTTGTGACAGTTTTATTTTTTAAAAAAATATTAGACAAACGTGAACTACAGTTTGGTTCTTACTTCGCTTTTATATCAAACATACAAGTGTTTTTTTGATGGGGACAAATAACCTATTTCTGCAGATTTCAAATGCAAAGATCAAAGCCAAAATTTTATTCTGTCCAAATCTGAATCAAGATTAACTCTCTATTATGAAATGATAGATGCTGTATCTATACACACAATCCATTCTTCACATTAGTCAGTTCCTTGAAGCAGACTTTTACTTTTTTAAAAAACTTTCCTTTTTAATATTTAGTATGTTGTCACAGAATGTGTATGTGTATTAGTTTCATCTGAATTGCATGCATAATTAAAAAGGCAGATTATTCAAAGTGCCAAGCAAATTGGCGACTTGTCTAAAGGGGGGGGAGCCAAAGAAAGAAAGACATGGCATTACTCCCAATTTACTAGCAGTTCCTTCCAATTCTGTTGCACTGTTATACTGAATTACTACAAGCGATGCATATATATAAGCCGTGCAAAGAACAATTCCCGTAACATCAAACACAATCAGTCATGATTATGATTCTGGCTTCAGCCTTAGATAAAATTGCTCACTACCCAAGGTATACTTTATTTACTTATTCTAATCTGCGGGTGAACTTCTTTAGCTGTGTGTATTTCCCCCCTTCACTGTAATTAAAGCAGCTGAAAAACCAGAGGAAGCTGAAACCAAATAAGTCTCTGGTTATATTCAGTGAGATAATTTTTCAGCCTCAGGATTATTTGCCGTACTTTTGAAGCAAGTCTCGGCTTTGGAGAGCATCATAAACAAAAAGAGAGAACTATTTAATATGGTCTAGGGACAATAAGGCTGTTCAGGTACCTTCCAGTTATTTGTTCTTCTTGACAATCCTAAGATTACCTGAAGTTAAATAGCTGCAGGAGTTAGCAGATTCTGCTGGCATCAGCAAAAAAAAAAAAAAAAAAAAGATGAGGAATAATGGTAACACTGCCAGTTTTAAAGGATGGCTAAGCAGTCGTTGGGATTTATATACACAGTGCTGGTGGATGGAAAGGGATTTCAACTATTCTTCTCCAGAAACTCTCTACTCTCTTAGAGTAACCCTGACTGGCTGGCAATATGGTAGCATATGGGTTGACATGTGATTTGTTGAAAGCAAGCAAATGTGGCCCTTTTATGACTTGTGGACTTCAAGCCCCAGAATTCCTCAGCCAGCCTCCATTTTGTTTGTTAGATTTAAGACAGGGGTCTTCAAACTTGGCCCTTTTATGACTTGTGGACTTCAACTCCCAGAATTCCTCAGCCAGCGTGCCTGGCTGAGGAATTCTGGGAGTTGAAGTCCATAAGTCATAAAAGGCCCAAGTTTGAAGACCCCTGACTTAAGATGTGAGTGAGAATATCATCTGGTTCCTTTTCTCAAAATTTAATCAGCTCTTGGTAAGTAGGATGGAGATTTTTTTAAAAAAGAAGTCTGAGACAAAGAAAACAGAGGAGTCAATATAGTTCCATTTCCATGAATGTTCATCTCACTTTTCTTATAAATTAATTTATAAGATGTTTTGGAAATCATTGTCACTTCTGAAAACCCTGACTGCATGCAGCCAGAGGACACTATTTTGGAGAAGGTGGATTAGATGTTAAGAAAAAAGGTCAACATAAAGCAACCATAAATCTAGTTCTAGGCTGATGACACTAATACATGGTTTAAAACCAGTTACTTCTTTAGCTGTTTCCTATCATCTAAGGCAGGGGTCTTCAAACTTGGCCCTTTTATGACTTGTGGACTTCAACTCCCAGAATTCCTCAGCCAGCATGTGTTGCTGAGGAATTCTGGGAGTTGAAGTCCACAAGTCATAAAAGGGCCAAGTTTGAAGATCCCTGATCTAAAGGGTATATAGGAAACTGTGTTTCAACAATAGATGGGAAAGTTTCTGGCAAAGAGGTAGATGGAGCCAAATTTTAATGGCTTAGTTATAAATTGAAATCAACTGTGGGAAGTCAGCCTCCCAGAGAAGGAAATCTTAAAAGGGCAGAAAATATATTCCCTCAAAGGATCTTAAAGAGGCATGCCCAGCTTTCTTAATAGTCCCAAGTCTCCCTCCCCCACCCAAAGAGAAATCAGCTCTGTAGAAATGCAGATGTAAATAATCCAGGAAGGTTGGAGGCCCCCAGCTAGAAGATTAAGAAGACAAAGAAACCTAAAATCTACATATCCCACCCAAACTCTAAGACAGGACATAATAGGATTTACCCACAGATGCCAAAGGGCACATCCAGACTCAGGTCAGAATACGTGACACAGGAAATACAAAGCCTGAAACAGGAACAGAAAACAACTCCAAACAAAAGCCCCAGAGGGTATAAAAACCCACTCCCTACATCTGTTCTCTCTTTTTCTCCGAGAGCTATCTTTCTGTCTGGCTCTCCTCTTCAACAAACTGCAGCCTTCTTTCTAAAGCAGTTGCCATGTTGTTTATTCTCAGCTTGGACTGAACCATGATGTAGACATTTCCTTCAACACAACTGAATGAAGTACAGTTGATGCAATTATTTGTTACATATTTAAAGGCTGTGTTGTTTCAAAATTACAATTAGTAGTAATCTTTGAAAGTCTATGGAAGGATTACATGCGAATCTAAAGAACCTGAAATTTCGCTGAGTTTCCTTTGAGTTTCTCAGTTCACATGGAGAAAATACTTTCTAGAATTCCTTCTTCCCTAATTTTCAGTAAATATTCTATTTAAAAAAATAATAATAATTACAGTCTATATCTGTTGTGAGTGTCTCTAGACAGGCTGGGTACATATCAGAGGATGACGAAGCACAACCAGGCCCCTCTGGGTATTTTCCCCTCCCGGCAGCCGAGCTAGACAATGAGGAGATTTGTATGCAATCTGAGTCAGACTCTCAAAGTGATGAGTCAGATTCGGATCAGGAAGATAGATGGCTTGATCCGAGATTCCGAAGGTTTGATAGGCGGAGGAGTCAGTTAAGTGGAAAAAGGAAGTGACGTATTGAAAACTATATCAGAAGAGGAAGAAGGAACTAATTCTTTGTCACGAGCAACGTTAATATCAAGAGGCAGTCTGATGCATCACCGAGTTCGTTCAAACTCAGTTTTCTGGTGTTTTTGAAATCTACGGAAGATTAATGAAGTCTTGGACAATGTAAGAGATAAAGAGTGAGTTAATTGGAAGGTGGGAGAATGTTCAATCGAAATGTAAATAAATCAGACTTGGCCGTTCCGGCCAACAAACTGCCAGCAGCTTGCTTTGAAGTGAATCTTTTGAAATGTGTTAAAATAAAACTCTTAAAGAAATATTTATGTGGATTTCATTCAGCTGAGAAGGGCCAGATACAACAATATCAATATTTTTTTGCATTCTAAAGAGCAATGCACACCTGCATAGATCAACAAACATAGAAATATGCAAGGCTTATATAAGCAATTTTTTTGTCAACACTCTCAATATAAAAAAAAACGTTTATTTTAAAGGAAGAGAGAATATTCCAATCTGTTCCAATCAAATCTTAATTGTCATGGTCAAATGAATAAACCAAAAGGTAAAAAAGGAATAAAAATAATATTGTGAAGCAAAGCCTCAGGAGATTGGAACCTGAAAGTTACATTAGTAAGCCTCACTTGATATATGATATATATATATATATATATCACTTGATATATGCCTCATGAGTCCCAGCGACCGGTTAGGGCACATAGGGTTGGCCTCCTATGGGTCCCGTCTGTTAGACAATGTCATCTGGCGGGGCCTAGGGCAAGGGCCTTCTCCGTTGCTGCCCCAGCCCTCTGGAACCAGCTTCCCTCAGAGGTTCGCACTGCTTCCTCCCTCATTTATGCAGACAGGTTTGGGGCATGTGAGCTGCACTCTGCCCCTGGGCCTTTGACTGTGATTGTGTGTGGTATGAGTGTTATATATTATCTTGTTTTTATATAGTATTTTAAGTAGTAATTTTAACTGATCCTATGCTTTGTTTTTACTTGTATTATTGTTGTGAGCTGCCCTGGGTCTGAGGAGAAGGGCGGCATATAAGTCTAAACAAACAAACAAATAGATAAATAAATAAATAAATATTCCTAAATATTGAATTATTTTATCATTTTCCCCCTAGGGTTGTGTTTTTGGTCTAGTCCAAAGGTAATAATTTCTTCCCCAGGCTGTTCAATTCACTGGCTTTAAAAACACTTTGCCACACCGTATTAAACACTGCAGAACATTGCACATTAAGAAAACTTTATCATTACATTAAGCCTACCTATAGATAATTTGTGCATTTTGAGAGATGATTCATCTCTGTTCAGTAAAAAAAAAAAAAGTCCAGGCAGAGTACATTCTAGTGCATCACTGATCTTTGGCAAAAAGGCTTTCCTTGAAATATCTTAATGGTAAATGTTTTAAAACACACTTCCTAATAGAAAGGGCCAGCTATAAGCTTTTACATATCGCTCCCAATAGTGAATTCAGAATTTTTCCATTAGTGCCTAAGGCTCTCCTTCACATCAATCAAATGTTTACAAAAACTAACACCAAATGTTGAATGTATATGTTCTATATGAAACTTTTACCTCAGGATCTCTGGTTAGGGACTATAAAAGATTGCACTAGTAATGGGATGAAGTCAATTCAGAAGCGCAAACGAACAATATGCGATAGACTAGATACAGTAGATAGACCATATATAAGAGAAACACCAATCAAACAAAATGTATTCAGAGTATACTTGAAGATGGAAGGGAGGAGGGAAGAACGTTTACTAAAACAGATGTTTACAAAGATTAATACCTAATGTTGTATGCTATGTTCTAGGATGATTGCTTAGCAATAGGATCTTATGCTTAATGTTGATCACATTAATATTGAACCAGATAAGAGAAACACCAAACAAATAAAGAGTAACAGGAGTATAGTTGAGGCTAGACGCGAGGAGGGGAAAAAGGCCTACTAATTCAGACGTTTTCAAAGACTAATACTTAGTGTTGTATATCAGGTGCCATGATGATTGCTGCATAATATGTTTTTATGTTCAATGTTGATTGTTTTAATAAAAAGAATTTTATAGTGAAAAAAAAAAGAAGATGGAAATAATGAAATGCAAAAAAAAAAAAGAAGTGCACAGTGCAAAAGGTCAGCATTTCCCCCCCTCTTTGTGGCAATTTAAGAGCAAGTGAGAAAATATAGAAAGCTGCCTTTTTTTTTAGTGACATGCTATCTGGAGATAAACATAGATGTGGAATTTGTGGCCAGACTGTAAAGTTCTGTTTTGTTTTTAAAGAAAGATTTAAGCAGCTTCAAAGGGTGATGCTCGATATGGAGAAAGAATGCATAACTGAAAAAAAAACAACCTAATAAAACTAAATTTAGCCTCTTTAGTAGTGACAATCCAAATGAAACAGGTAAAGGGAAATATTTGTAGCTGGGGATTGCAATGATGCTTGGTGCTCTCTGAACTTGGTGGTTTTCTTGCAGACATTTCATTACCCAAACTAGGTAACATCATCATTTGTGATGCTGATCATATTACCTAGTTTGGTAATGAAACATCTTTGACAAAATAACCAAGTTCAAAGAGCAACAGGGACCCTTCAGCATCTTCAAAATGGAGGCTGGTCATCCTTGGTGACATTATCGTCAATGGTAACGGCTTCCATTGAGTTGCATGGTAAAAATAAATTTTGAAAAAATGGCACCAGCATGAATGATGAGTATAGATTTCTTCCTGGAGACATCATAGGCCGGGCCAAGTTGCTTCCTCTGTCAGAGACTTCAGCCTGTATGTTTTGAGGACAAACTTGTAGAAGAGAAGAACAGTGCTACACTTGGTTGTGTGAAGTACGTTTTGCTAATTGTACTGCTTTTTTTTGTTCTTGGCTCAATCCTCCAGATGTTATACCTGGATGGAAAGACCCAGATTGATTGATTTGTTTGTTTGTTTTCCTTAATTAAATCTCAGTAGCAATTCCATTAAAAATGAGAAAGGATGGGGGTTCTATTTTTTTTTTCTCTCCAGCCCCTGGGAAAGTTAATTGAGCTACATGTTTTGAATTACTTTTATCTACAAATGAATAGGTAGGCTATGAATCTTCCATTGGCTACTCAGTAAGGCACCTCCATTATCATTTTATAATGCCCAGTGCAGAATGTTGGGTCTTTTTTTTTTATACATTGCTATTTCTGAGGTGTGGTTTCTGCACAAGCCAGCTTCACCTTTTTCATCTACTGTAATAGTATGAAGATTTAATCATCTTCCTGAAGACAAGAACTGAAACCTTGACTCTTTGATTTTCCAACATATCAAAAAAGGAAGTAGAAAACACTCATAGGCCTAATAGCGGGACCAAGAAAAAGAGCCTTTTCCATGATGACTTCTTCCCTCTGGATCACCACCCCATGGATTGGCTCCTATTTTGAAACTTTTTCGCATGGCCCTTAAAACATGATTTTTGCCAGGTGATCTGGGAATCCCAAGGTGGGATGAAACCTATCAAATGACTCATTTGGATTATTGTTGCCTGGGAGAAGGGTAGTTATTATTTTGTTTTTATTGTTCTTGTACTGGATTTTTTATCCTTGTACACTATCCAGAGCCATTGAGAGTGTGTTGGGTAGCCACATCAATTTTTCACAAAACAAACAAAGGTTCTTAATTCCAAACCTTTTTTTTTTTACAATAAGGAACAGAGATGTTCATTGGAAGAGTTTTCTTAAGAAAGTATCATATTATATCTAGTACCAAATCTAATAGAGAAATCTAATTTGCTCTCTAAATATTGAAGGTTTAATACGTTTTCCAAACATTCCTGAATCATCTCTTGTTTACCTTCACTTTGCTTTCATTAAGGTTCACATACATTAAGGTTCGCATAAATGAAATGAGAAGTTTCATTATGAGCAACATGTGTAGCATCAATTATAATGGTTGTTTGCTTACATTTCCACAGGTGCTATGGCAGCTAATATTGTTCAAATGAATTTAGCTTCATTTGATAAAAGCTTCTGATTTCTCTCTCCCCCTCTAATAAGCAGTGTTCACACAATAAATTATTACAGAATGGAAAATGATTTTTTTTAATGACTTGGATTGCAGTTCAGCTTTGTTTCACCAGTGGAAGAATCTGGAAAATGAAGACATAAATGGTGATTAATACTGAAACACTAACATGGATATATCTCATTACATTCAACAAGGTTTACCGTAAGATAAGTGTATGCAAAAGGACGTAACCAATGTGAAAAGCACAAGTTCTTTTTTAATATCACTCTATTAAAACTTTTTGAAAGTAATAAAAAAATAATGAAAATAGATAAAAAAATAAAAAACAGTTAAGAGGCAAAACAGAAAGGAAGAAACGAAGAAGAAAAATGACACCAGTTCAATGCACTAAATTGTATAGAGTCTTGCAGTGCAGCTGATGTAGCAACAATAGTTGTTGTACGTAGCAATCCATGTCAAGTTATCTGTCCACTGTAATGATTTCAACAATAAATTAAATAATTTCAGTAATTTCATACCCACAGTTCATTCCTTTTGTTTGTTTAAGTGCAATGATGCACGATTTCATGGCATGGTGACTGCATGGACACTCAAAAATGGAGACCACACTTTATGAAGTGACACAAAAACTGAAATTCTTACATTTTGCTCATAATAGTGCCACTCAGGATTATCCACTGAAGTTGACTGGCAGCCGAATCAAAGCTGACCAATGTTCTGTTTCCTAACTCAATGCATAATTTACCAATGAGGCTTGACCATACCATCAAAAAGAATTAAGATTTACATTAATTCTAATTTCCTAGACTTTCCAGACCCATGCAAATTTAACTGGAAAGCACCACACTGAGAAAAGGCTTTCTACTGCATCATTATAGCCTATATATGTGACCAGAAGACACAGTTGGAATAGCCACATGTCTTTAAAAATGCACATCTTACCTGCCATGTGTACCACATTACAAGCTTCCAGTTGATCCTTATGTTTGGGGGGCCATCATCATAGCTTTAATGTTAGACTAGATCAGGGGTAGGCAACCTTGGCTCTTTTATGACTCGTGGACTTCAACTCTCAGAAACTGGCTCAGGTATTCTGGGAGTTGAAGTCCATGAGTCATAAAAGAGTCAAGGTTTGCCTACCCCTGGACTAGATCATGACTAAGCTGTCTTCATGCAGGAATGGTTTATTAAGCAAAACAGATTTGTTCATATATTGTGCCCCAGCTTTTGAGTAAAGAGGAGATACCAGAAAGTAAGAGTGTGGTTGTGTTGCTCAGGGGATAAAACTGGGGAAGTGGTTCAGGCTGGGACCCAAATGGAAAAGCAACAATGAATCTTCAGAATTTGTCTATTATTATCCATAGGTCCTCAATGTGGCCTAAGGGAATAAAGCTACAAAGTTGCTTTACCAGCTCTAGTTTTTCTTAAAAATCACTTTAAGAAGTCCAAAAATACTGTCGAATCTTGTAAAATAAGGTCATCTACTTTGCCATCTGTGGTTGTTAACTATTCTTTCAGTTCTTTGCACACTGTCTCATTGATGGAAGATTAATTTTTGTAAGCTGATTTTGTCCCATGCACAAAGAGAATAACTTCTCTTCATTGGTCTGCCAGTTTTTTTTTTCTTTTAACCTGGCAATGTATGACCATTATATAGTGGCTGTCATAAGCCATTACATGGGGAAAGGAGAAGAAATTTATTTATTTATTTATTTATTAAATTTTTATGCCGCTCCTCTCCGAAGACTCGGAGCAGCTAACAGCATAAATAAACAACATTTCAACATTTCAAAACTAAAACCAAAGCTAAAAAGCATTT
The DNA here is from genome assembly GCA_034064705.1 of Bothrops alternatus. NCBI lineage: Eukaryota > Metazoa > Chordata > Lepidosauria > Squamata > Viperidae > Bothrops > Bothrops alternatus. The sequence continues at coordinate 182,725 of JARGCV010000631.1, forward strand.
GAAAAGACCCCAAACACATTCATCATTCACACACAATCACAGTCACATTTACCTCTCTTTTTGTTCCCCCAAACCCTAAGATTTTGACGTTAAGGATTCAGTGAGAACACAATTAAATTGCTTTTAAAGCACAATACTTCAGCCTTATTTGTACACACATGCTCCACTTTGAATTCTTGAAATAACATGTCGTTGTGTGTAGGAGAAAGAATGGCAGAACCTGGGCCAGAGTTAAAAGAGTGATCAGCCTAGAATCCCTACATCGCCATAAGCAAACTAAGCTCAACTCCTCCTGAATTCCATTAATGCAGGGGTCTTCAAAACTTGGCCCTTTTATGACTTGTGGACTTCAACTCCCAGAATTCCTCAGCCAGGCATGCTGGCTGAGGAATTCTGGGAGCTGAAGTCCACAAGTCATAAAAGGGCCAAGTTTGAAGACCCCTGCATTAATCTTTCTCTCACTCCAAGCTAACCATTTGTTGAGAAGGTTCCTGTCCATAGGCACGAGAACCAGTAAATCAGCTTAATTGGAATCTCACACAGGAGCTGATGTTTTGCACATTATTGCTTTTATTTTATTCTTTTTAACATACTAAAATGCAATAATAAATACAACTGGGGAACTGGAAAGCAGCTGAACAGCTCTACGCTTATGAAACTTTATGTGTGGATTTGGGACAACTTGCTTGATGATATGAAACAAAATTGTTCAGAAGCCATTTACCTGTTCTTTGCTCTATAACTGAAACTTTTCCATTAGGTTTTCGTGAGCAATAAAGCAATTTTTGGAAGCAGGAAGATCCCCCTCCTGCTCTTGGAAATGCCCAAGGCTGCTTCTGTGTAAATTTTAGCTCTTTAAAAAAGGAACGATACAAAGGAAACCAAACCAGTCCTATGATTAAAGAGAATACATTAAAAAGGAAGTTGAGAGATGCCACTCAGAATTGTTGAGATGAAAGACACCTGGAGAGATTGCTAATAGAAACATAGCAATTCATAAAAAAGTATCACAAAAGTCAGCATGGGTGACATTTGGGCACAGTAGGAAATTTGGAGGTAAAATTTTATGAATGAAAGTTAAAAGTGGGAAACAGATGTAGCCAGAGGAGGTCTCTTCTCATATGGAGAATAATGAATAGCTTAAGTGACTGTTTTGAGTCTATGGTTTTGTGTCTGTGGTCAATTGGCTATAAAAAAAACCAAGCTAGATGCTCTTCACAGGAAAAAAAAATCTTTAAATAGAATTTAATGCAGCCAAATTACTTGCTCTGAAGCCAATTGACCTGAAGTCCTCAATAATCTATTTGTTCATCTACAATGGCGAAATTTTCACTTTTTGGTGATGGTGGATGTCATTAAAATTGTTGACAAAGAAATAAGGGAATTTCTGATATAGCTATTTCGAGTTTCTTAACTCTCTTCAGTCAGACTCACCCTTCTGGGATTCGAACCTGGGCAGTCTGCATGCTAAGCAGATGCTTTAACCTATTGAGCCACAAGTTCTCTCCCGCTTTGTCAGTAGTCAGGGAGTAAGGATATGTGTCAAGTGTTTATTTTTTAGATTGCACCCTGTAAACCCAAATATGGGAGGAAGGAATCATTCTTTCCTTTGCTTGTTTCAGCTCAACCCAGAGCCATCCAGCAAGCACAAATATATATATGTTGTTTAAAATTGTTGACAAAGAAATAAGGGAATTTCTGATATAGCTATTTCGAGTTTCTTAACTCTCTTCAGTCAGACTCACCCTTCTGGGATTCGAACCTGGGCAGTCTGCATGCTAAGCAGATGCTTTAACCTATTGAGCCACAAGTTCTCTCCCGCTTTGTCAGTAGTCAGGGAGTAAGGATATGTGTCAAGTGTTTATTTTTTAGATTGCACCCTGTAAACCTCTGGGTTTTCAGCTCTGGGTTGAGCTGAAACAAGCAAAGGAAAGAATGATTCCTTCCTCCCATATTTGGGTTTACAGGGTGCAATCTAAAAAATAAACACCTGGATATGTGTCAGGTGTTTATTTTTTAGATTGCACCCTGTAAACCCAAATATGGGAGGAAGGAATCATTCTTTCCTTTGCTTGTTTCAGCTCAACCCAGAGCTGAAAACCCAGAGGTTTACAGGGTGCAATCTAAAAAATAAACACTTGACACATATCCTTACTCCCTGACTACTGACAAAGCGGGAGAGAACTTGTGGCTCAATAGGTTAAAGCATCTGCTTAGCATGCAGACTGCCCAGGTTCGAATCCCAGAAGGGTGAGTCTGACTGAAGAGAGTTAAGAAACTCGAAATAGCTATATCAGAAATTCCCTTATTTCTTTGTCAACAATTTTAAACAACATATATATATTTGTGCTTGCTGGATGGCTCTGGGTTGAGCTGAAACAAGCAAAGGAAAGAATGATTCCTTCCTCCCATATTTGGGTTTACAGGGTGCAATCTAAAAAATAAACACTTGACACATATCCTTACTCCCTGACTACTGACAAAGCGGGAGAGAACTTGTGGCTCAATAGGTTAAAGCATCTGCTTAGCATGCAGACTGCCCAGGTTCGAATCCCAGAAGGGTGAGTCTGACTGAAGAGAGTTAAGAAACTCGAAATAGCTATATCAGAAATTCCCTTATTTCTTTGTCAACAATTTTAAACAACATATATATATTTGTGCTTGCTGGATGGCTCTGGGTTGAGCTGAAACAAGCAAAGGAAAGAATGATTCCTTCCTCCCATATTTGGGTTTACAGGGTGCAATCTAAAAAATAACCACTTGACACACACACACACACATATATATATATATATATATATATATATATATATATATATATATATATATATATATATATATATATATATATATATATATATATATATATATATATATATATATATATATATATATATATATATATATATATATATATATATATATATATATATATATATATATATATATATATATATATATATATATATATATGTCCTAGAACAATGTGAAAGGATTCAATCTGGGTTGGTCACTGGGATCAGAGATATAGTCTTCCAAACTTTTGGATTCATGCTGGAGCCCATCCTCATGGAACTTCTCTCTACCAGAATGTGTTATCTATCCATCCTATTCCATACTTTATGTAAAACTTAATGTGAGGAAAATATAGTGTGTAGTTTTATGGAAACCAGCTTGATTTAAATTGACTATATGCCTTTTGCATAACTAAACTGACTTCTGGTGTCACTAGAACTGAAATAAACATTCTGACTGAACATTGACCACTATATCATTAAGCATCCAAAAATGCTTGTAAGAAGGTTTAAACCAGGGATCTTCAAACTTGGCCCTTTTATGACTTGTGGACTTCAACTCCCAGAATTCCTCAGCCAGGCATGCTGGCTGAGGAATTCTGGGAGTTGACGTCCACAAGTCATAAAAGGGCCACGTTTGAAGACCCCTGGTTTAAATAATAATTAAGAAATTTGTCAGAAGAATTTCATAGATGACTTTTAATTTTTTAACATTATATTTATTGAACATTTTCATATGATAACAAACCAAAAGGAAAAAAAAAGAAGTAAAAGAGAAACAATAAACATAAACTACTTCTGAACTTCTTTTCAACAGACAATTTACGTTCTTGTTACTCCTTCTCTCTTTTAAGTATTTTAAAAGTCCCTTCACCCTTTTATTTAACCCCCATCTTTCTTAGTCTTCAAATTTATTAAACATCAATTCAGAATAACAGAATGACAGAGTTTGAAAGGATCTTGGATGGCTTCTAGTCCAACCCCCTGCTTAGGCAGCAAATCCTGTACCATTTCAAACAAATCATTATTTAATCTCTTCTTTAAAACCTCTAGTTGGAATACCCAAAACGTCTGGAGGCAAGTCATTCCACTGATCAATTGTTCCAAATATCAGGAAATTTCTCTTTGGTTGTTTCCTTGATTAGTCTCCACCCATTGCTTCTTGTCCAGCCTTCAGGTGCTTTGGAGAATAGGTTGACCCCCCTCTTTTTATGGCAGCCCCTCAAATATTGGAACACTGCTATCATGTCACCCCAGTTTTTCTTTTCATTAAACTAAACCAGGGGTGTCAAACTGCCAGCCTGCGGGCCGGTTTCATCATATCGGCGCTGCGCCCACCCCATTGCCGGCAATGGCAAAAAAAGCTCCGATACATTGCACGACATCAGATGACATCGCAAGTTTGACATGTCTGAACTAGACATACCCAATTCTAGCAACCACTCTTCATATGTTTTAGCCTCCAGTCCCCTAATCATCTTTGTTGCTCTTCTCTGCACTCTTTCATTTAGAAGCAAAAGAAAATCCATATAAGATTTCCAGTCTTTTTTTTTTTAAACAGCATATGTTATACAGCTTTTTTTAAAAAAAGAAATCTGGAATAAATTGAAATTTGATGTTGAGTTCAGTCGTTGAGTAGAGAATATGCAAAGCCTTACTGTCAATTGTGTGAGAGAAAGAGATCATAGATCACCACTGCCTGCTTTACACAAATGGCTTCAAGATAGCTAGCATCTAATTTTAATAACCAATCCGCGAGGGTATGTGAATTACTGCAATCTCATCCACAGAAGCAAAGCCCCAGTGGGCTAATCAAGATTCATGAGGACATGATCTACACAAGGAGCCGGGTCTTTTACATGCTACTTCAGGAAATGAACGCCACCAAGGGACACATTTAAACTGGAAGAAGGGGTGAATCTAAGGGTTGCCAAGGAGGCAGAGCACATCACTCATGCAGACTGGATAAGTGGGGAATATGTCATTTAGGTTTTGCCCTTTTGCATAAAGTTCCAAACTTGAAGCGGGAGGAGGCTGTATTTTCAATTTTGCAGACTAGACTTTGACGTTCTTAAAGATGGGCTTCTATCAAAGTCCAAAAACCAAGTAAGACATATTGAGATTCTTCTAAGTAATTTCATTTAATGATCCTTGCCTATAGACAGAAATCCTGCCAAACTAAACCAGACTATTTGCACTACTAATGATGTACTCTGAGAACTCCTATGGAGGAGATGTTCGGACACTCTTCCTCCCAACCAAATCATCTAAACTTCACTGTCTTTTTGCTCCTTTGGAATGGAGCCCCTCTCTCTCCTGGGAATCCAGACTACATTCCACCACAGTTTGATAACTACTTGTCTAGGTAGACCAGAACACTAGCTAATCTCCTATGGGATTTTGAAGAAGCATTTCCCAAATCCACAATCATCATAACGTGTGAGAAAAGAAGGATCCTCAATAGTTATATCAAGAGCATCGGTTTACTTTATTTATTCATATATTTATTCAGTGGAAGCCAGACTAGATTCAGTCAATCAGAGCACTTCATGTCACAAAATATTGAGTCCATAAAGAACAATTAAATAAGCTTTTGAAATTTTGACCAAGATCGCAACGGTTATGAATGCTTTGGGTATGTCACCTCCCTAGTGACACAGGTAAGTAAAGATTTTTTTCGGCAACTTCAAACGTATCCAAAATATTATAAGAGTAAGAGATGCCTAAGATCAAGGAGAATAACTACAACAAAGAAAAAAGAACCATTGATAGGTGTGTCAAAGAGAGTAAAGGTTGCTATGCATAGCTCTTCTGCATAGCAACTGCACCTTTTATTTTGATGGAGTCCTTGGTGCTCTTTGAGCTTAGTTGCTTTCTTGCAGACATGTCATTATCTAACTAGGTAACATAATTAGTGTTGGTGTGCTGACCCACAGTTTCAATGACGATACTAGTTGGGTAATGAAACATCTGCAAGAAAACAACCAAACTCAGAGACCACCAAGGACCCCACAGTTCAACCCTGAGCTACAGATATTCTCTTCTATTGACTCCATTTTATTTTGTCATTGTAAGAATCTACAGCCACACTCACACTTTAGCCACGATCTCCAACACTCCACTCAAACAAACTCATCAGCCTTATCCTTGAGTTTATTTTTGTTTTTATACTATACGAGCACTTCCAATCATCTGTGTTCTACTCTCCCTTTCCATTTCTGAATCTCGGAGGAATTTCAATGCCTTCAGCTTTGCCAATCTACAAGGACCTCTTCACATCCTATGATGCTGGCTGGTGCTCTACCTATTGAAATTGTTTTTTTTTTTCTTCAACTGCAGAACTTGTAATTGAAACTACTTCCCTTGAAATCTGCTTAGATTTTCAGCAGGCTTGAGAAGACGGCAGATTTGTAGCTGAATGCTCTCCAAGCAATCTGTTTAGTTCTGCATGTGCTTCAACTCAATTTCATGGCAATTTCATAAGGAGGTTGTATTTTAATCCAGTGTGCTGCAGACCTGTAAGTTGTTCCCCACCACCACCACCAACCACTTTCTTTGACTAATAGTTTGAGCATTTTTATGCCACATTGGTTAGCAATATGAATTATTGTTCCAGCACATTTCCAATTTGTTTCTGCTTTAAATTATCCTGTGATAGCTCCCCAATTATTTTCCTTTTTCTGAGCCCGTTTTTGTATATGTCTCGCTGTATTTCATTGATGTGCTTTGTTTTTCTATCTTTGCAAGCTTTTATTGCTAAGAGCTAATGCATCAAATAAGCCGTATGAAAGAGGCCCAAGCCAACCACTAGCTCTCCAATCTCCTTGCCTTTGATCTACCCAAATAAGTAGAATATTTCTAAAGGATATCCAGAGAGGGTGAGATACACACAAATTAGTATGCCTATAACACAGAGCACAGTAGAGTAGGTCCTGTTCTATGGATCCATGCATAAAATTACATTGGTAGTATTCATCTACTAATACATGTTTCCTCAAATCTGCAAGAAAACCTGCAAGCCCTTTACCAACACTCTTGTGAAATGTGTGACTATTGTGTTAACACTACCAAATAGAGAAGAATGTACAGCTGGTTTAGAAGGAACTTATATTCCCAGCCATATTTTTGCCCTTTACAAAGAGCTCTTGCGTAAATTTTCATTATTATTTCTGTGTCTCTCTGTCACACACGTATGATCAACAATATCTTCTTCTATGATTAGGCAGCCAAATATTTAGAAAGGCAGTAGAAAAATAACAGCAAATACTATTCCATTAGGAGTTTTCAGAATAAATATTTGTCAGGTAACACAATATCAGCCATGGTTCCAATATAGCATTCCTGTGAACAATTTTAAACTCAGTAGAGCTACTGAGCAGATACTTACAGAATTATTCGGTACCTTTGATAAGATTTTGCCCTTGATTTGATGTTTTCATTCAATTCAACTGTGTTATTAATGAATCTTCGCCAATTTTTATTCAGATATATTTTTTCTTTCCAAAAAAAGGGTCTATCTATATATTTTTTTATTTTAAAGTCATGATTAAAGCAAGATCTTATACACTCAAGAAAACAAAAGATCAACATTAACATGCTCAGTCAAAGGCAAAAAGGCAAAGAATGATTTGAAGGGGGGAAATGGCTATAGAATCAGGGCTTTAGTAGCAAGGAAACTGACCATTGAGCAAAAAAAGGAGAGGTGAGACACCATGGTTCATCAAGAACTTGAAAGTACAAATTAAGCATCTCGGAGTTCATGGAGGAAACCAAAGGAAAGGATGAGATACCCAAATCTCACTGATATCATTGAGTCTTATTGGCTTCAAAAGTATTTTTTCTGCCTTGACATTGATGTAGCTGCAAATAAAAATGTGTTAGAATAGAATAGAATAGAATAGAATAGAATAGAATAGAATAGAATAGAATAGAATAGAATAGAATAGAATAGAATAGAATAGAATAGAATAGAATAGAATAGGAACAGAATAGGAACAGAATAGGAACAGAATAGAACAGAACAGAACAGAACAGAACAGAATAGAATAGGAACAGAATAGACTAGGAACAGACTAGACTAGACTAGACTAGACTAGACTAGACTAGACTAGACTAGACTAGACTAGAATAGACTAGACTAGACTAGACTAGAATAGAATAGAATAGAATAGAATAGAATAGAATAGAATAGAATAGAATAGAATAGAATAGAATAGAATAGAATAGAATAGAATAGAATAGAATAGAATAGAATAGAATAGAATAGAACTGGAAGGGACCATGTAGGTCTTCTAGTTCAGCCCCCTGCTCAAGCAAGAGAACCTATACTGTCTCAGACAGGTGAATGTCTAGTCTCTTCTTAAAAACCTCCAGTGATGAAGTGTCCACGATTTCTGGGGGTAAGCTGTTCCACTGGTTGATTGTCCTCACTGTCAGGAAGTTTCTCCTTAATACCAGGTTGCTTTTCTCTTTGATCAGTTTCCAACCATTGTTTCTCGTCCTTCCCTCTGGTGCTCTGGTGAGCAACCTGCCCCCCTCTGCCTTGTGGCAGCCCCTCAGATACTGGAACACTGCTATCATCTCTCCCCTATTTCTTCTTTTCTTTAGACTAGCCAAACCCAAGTTCCACAGCCGTTCTTTGTATGCCCCTGATCATCTTAGTTGCTCTTCTTTGTTATTAGGAGATGGTTTGGATTTTCTATTCAGCTATCTTGATCAAGAAATGGAGCTTTTCAGGATGATTCTTCCCCACCTTCCCTTCCATCTGCAATCCCTACTCATTACCCGGATGTATTTGAAAGATAAAATGGAAAGTAGGGGGAAAGAAATCCCAAGGACTCTTTTTTAATCTCCTTGTGAAGTTGAGAGATAGACATAAGCAGGAATACTGTTGCAAAATAATGAAAAGTAAGTTCAAATAAGACAATAGGTGAGTTAGATGATTGAAGCAGATCCATTTAGTCTTTTTATTTTATGCTAAAAAGATTCCACACTGACACATAGTTTCCTGCTTTCTAGCCTGGTGCGTTAGCCATAAGACCAAAATGGCTGTCATTCATAGATTTTGCTTTTCATACCTTTTTAATCTGTCATCTCCCTCCCTTCCCCTTGCAAATAAGATGTTTCCCCCCCCCCGGCTACATTGATAATAAAAGTCACATACCTTGGTTTTACTTAACACAGTATTTCAAAAATCTATTATTAATGTTCATGAATTCTCAGATTCAGTGAGCATCTGGGTGATTACTCGGTTTGTTAAGATAAGGGTTTTTTTAATACCAAAAAATAAAGCACCTCCATGTTTTCTAAACTGACAGAGTTTTGAATTTATCATTCGAAAAGCCTCTGAAAGCTGACACCCCAAAAGTGGTCTGAAAAATGAAAAGCAAATTGGATAGTATCTAGAAGGGCCAAATTTAAGCCAGACAATTTTGGACGACCTCAACAAGCTAAGTCAGGTTGGACCCAGTTAATATTCCCATTTAGATGGAAATATTCTGTTGGAAGAAGGCAAGCACTTCAGTTGCCAAGAGAACCACATTCCATGAATCAACTGGAATCTAGTTAACTTTGATTTGAGAAAGGGTTTATATATAGTATATGTCATGCTTCTGCTGGAGCCTGAATCTGCTGAGGAAAATGAGCTGGAATGGGACCCTATGGAGATCGAGGGAGAGGTGTCTGGGGCTTCAGAGGAATGTGGGGAAGAGCAGGCCGAGGCAGGCCAGAGCCCTTCAGGATTGGGACAGGAGGAACAGGAGAGACAGAGTTCAGATGATGAACAAAAGGCACCCCCACCTGATCTTAGAGCCCGGAGAGTGGAGAGAAGGAGGGAACAACGCTGGCAGGCTCAACTACTCGAGAGGAGAGCATCCTGCCCCTCTCCACAAGGCACACCTGGAGACTGAGATTTAAGGAGATGCTGTCAGGAGAGGCATTTGTTGGGAACAAACGCTGATTCCTTAGAGTTTTGTGTGTGTTGTTGCTGATCTCTTGTGCTGTGACTTCTGCTTGGAAACCCAGAAACTCTGACCATTGGACTGGCTGACAATGTTGCTTGGATGTTCAAAAATCTCGGACTGTATTTTGGCTTCCCTTTTGAAACTGCTCAGGCAAGTGTGTATTCACACAGACTCGTTAGGTTTATGATGTATGTGTCATTCCTTGTTATCTCCGTGGCCTTGAGTAAATTACTCTTCTAATCTGACTGTATGTGAAACTACTTGCAGCCAGAGATGGCTGAAGGTGTGTGTGTGTCTTACTTTGTCCTGAGGCTTGCCAGAAACGTGGGAGCATTTGGGGAAAATTTGGAGCAATTAAAGGGCGGTTTGAATTGCCAGCTGACTGCATTGCCTCTGTGCGGTGCCCTGGGCCATCACAGTATATATGTATACTAATATGTATATGTATTGTCGATTCATTCCATATAACTGAAGCTGACGACATACGTCTTGTTATGTCAATACCACTGAAAAGAATGAGTTTTCAAGGCCCATTGGGTATTTTCCTCCCTTCTTTTATCTGTCGTCCCCACTTTTATAAAAGGGAACTGTCCTTCAGGGATATCTATTGCAAGTATGTACAAAAGAAATGAGGTTAGTTTTATTAATTTACTTTCTTCACAACTGAGCGGCCATAGATTTCGTATCTTATTCCCCTTGGCTCTACTTTCTTCCTCTCTTTAATAATGGTAAATGTGGAGGCGGGGGAGGGGGGAAGAGAGGCAGAAACATACCAAGATCTGTTCTCTTCAGCTTCATTTCACAAGGAGCGCTGTAGGGAGATGAGATCTGAAATTGTTCAGCGTAATCTATAGATTTACCTAGCAGTCTGGCTTCACTTTACTGATGATGCAGTACCATTGTACAGACAAGTCACTTTGGGATGTATGTCTTTATTCGAGCATTAAGGCTTGAACTCGGCAAGTCCTGAGAGTGGCGTCCAACAATTCACTAAGAGAAATTGCTAAGATCTGGAGGCAAGGTTACTTCCTGAATATTCCATTTAGAGCCAATTCAGCCTGCTGGTAAGTTCAAGTCGTATTAGGAGAAAGGAAGGTGTGAAAGATAAGGCTTTTCTTCTCCACTGCCTCAAACTATGAATATTCATTTGACCCTGCACATTTTTTTTTAAGAACAGCCAACCTGAGCATAATAGAATAGGGAATTATAATTGCATTGGATACCTTTTGCAAACGATGCTCGCTTTGCAAAACACTCAGTCGTTGCCAAAGGTAAGAGGAAAGATGCAAGAGAATACATGAAGCCGAAAAAGTAGTTCAGAGCTTCATTTCAAAGATATAATAACTCAAAAGTCATCTCTTCAAAACTCAAACATTATCTTGGCAGTTATGAAATGTGGCAAAAATGATTTATGCATTAAAATACACTAAGTAAGCAGAAAGAGAAAGAGAGAAAGAAAGAAAGAGAGAGAGAGAAAGAAAGAAAGAAAGAAAGAAAGAAAGAAAGAAAGAAAGAAAGAAAGAAAGAAAGAAAGAAAGAAAGAAAGAAGATACATAGATGAATGGATAGATGATAGATAGATGATAGATAGATAGATAGATAGATAGATAGATAGATAGATAGGTAGGTAGGTAGGTAGGTAGGTAGGTAGGTAGGTAGGTAGATAGATAGATAGATAGATAGATAGATAGATAGATAGATAGATAGATAGATAGATAGATAGATAGATAGATAGATAAAGAGAGAGAGAATTTTTGATGTTCTACAAATGAAGTCCATGGTACACCGTTATGAATTATTATAGAAAAAAATTACACAAGAAGTAAATTACACACTTTGAAATGTCATTCAAAGTGCTATTTAAATACATGATCACAGAAATCCAATTTTGCATTCTTTCCTGAATTGAAACCCAGCACTCTTATTTAGGTTTTGATTTTTTTTGTTGTTTTTTTCCAGAAACAAACACATATGCACACATATTTCTCTTCTACTCATTGGGAGCCTCAAACGATACAAAATTATAAATATATTCTTGTATATGACTTGAGAAATTAACACCCTTGAATTAAAAACAAATTATTTTACAAAATAACTATTTTCGTAGGTAAGCTAAAACTCTCATCTGTTCTGCAGATTTAGCCAGCAACAGCTAGTGACACTAAAGCTAATTTAATGTAACCTCTGGAAAAAGTGTTTTGAGTCCACACCTAATAGACAGGCTGACCTTTGTTTTGAAGCACAGCCCAAAAATATAGGTACAGAATACTATTAAAGCTTGATAGATTTCTCAATTTCTCTAGGAGAATGTCTACAAGCAAGGGATATGTAATTTGTGGCGTCAATTCAGTTCCACACCTTTGGTTTCCGATGGCCACAGAGGCGAAATGTTCAAGCTTCAATTAAGTTTCTTCTGTCAGCTAGCTAAGAACTCTTCATAATTACCTTCTAATTTCTTAGTTAATGTTTACATTGCAGAATTTAATAACATGTACTAATTCACTTAATCAAAAACTTTAATTTTATCAACCAGGTAAATGCCACATAATTATCCAGTTCAAATGCACATACCAATAAGAGTGCAGCAATAAGCTCATGCTTGACTTCCTATTAGAGAATATGAGATAATCTACTGCTCTTCCTCCAATTCCCTGGAGATGTTCATCAGAATAACGTGGCAGATACAGCTGTGCCTTATTGTTGAGTATAAATAAGCATAACCCTACCACTACAAATTCAATTACTGACTTTCAATAGACAGATTATTCCTAAGTTGTTAAAATAACAGAGACACACATTGGTTTACATGTGCTTTTAATTCATTTCTCCAGATGTCCACAGGTCATCTAACATTGGTATTTCAGCATTCAGTTGTTGGACTGAACCTTCAAATTACCTCTACTAATGCCCCATTTCTTACTAGGAAATAAGTCAGAAATGGTGGAAGACTAGCAATGATTGGAGCTTTTCTTTTTTTTTTCTAAAAAGGAAAATTTGGAATTCACACGAAGTGCTAGTTCTGCTTTATAACACTTTGATAAGACCACACTTGAAATATTGCATCCAGCTTTGGTTGCCACAATATATAAAAAAAGATGCTGATACTCTAGAAAGAGTACAGAGAAAAGCAACAAAGACAATTAGGGGGCTGGAGGCTAAAACATATAAAGAATGGTTGCTGGAATTGGGTATGTCTAGTCTAGTGAAAAGGATAGGAGTGACACGGTAGCAGTGTTCCAATATCTAAGGGGCTGCCACAAAGAAGAGGGGGTCAACCTATTCTCCAAAGGACCTGAAGGCAGGACAAGAAACCATGGATGGAAACTAATCAACGAGAGAAGCAACCTAGAAGTAAGGAGAAATTTCCTGACAGTGAGAACAATTAACCAGTGGAATGGCTTGCCTTCAGAAGTTGTAGGTGTTCCATCACTGGGGGCTTTTAAGAAGAGATTGGAAATGGTATAGGTTCTCCTGCTTGAGCAGGGGGTTGGATAAGAAGACCTCAAAGGTCTTCAATTCTGTGATTCTGTGTTCTGTGTTCTTCCTCCTTTCATACAAGGTTATTGCCTTGCCTGGCCTTGCCTTGCCTTGCCTTGCCTGGCCTTGCCTTGCCTTGCCTTGCCTTGCCTTGCCTTGCCTTGCCTTGCCTTGCCTTGCCTTGCCTTGCCTTGCCTTGCCTTGCCTTGCCTTGCCTTGCCTTGCCTTGCCTTGCCGTGCCGTGCCGTGCCTTGCCTTGCCTTGCCTTGCCTTGCCTTGCCTTGCCTTGCCTTGCCTTGCCTTGCCTTGCCTTGCCGTGCCGTGCCGTGCCGTGCCGTGCCGTGCCTTGCCGTGCCGTGCCTTGCCTTGCCTTGCCTTTTCTCTTCATTTTCATTCTCTCCTCATTATTACTGAGTTCCACATGTTTTCCTTGTCCCTCCTCATTCACAGTGCAATGACTTCCTACTGAAATGGATTGACTTGTAATGCAAAACAGCTACTTTAGTTGAACATTTTGTATCTGATACTGCAGTTAATTATAAATGAAAACAAGTATTATACAAATGCATTATAAGGAAGAGAGAAACAAATAATTTTATAATGCAGTGGTAAGGGCCAAAAGACTTTTTCCTCCTCCAGTTTTAACTTCACAGCCACACACCTATTCCATCTTTTTTTTGTTACTGAGCCCTTTTGTGTTGAATAGCAGAGAAAAAAACTACTGCAAACTACGACCGACCAGCTCTTTTCCTAGATGGACTACCCTTTTTCTGCTGGTCTGCAAGGATGGATCTTCCTCCGGATGCAATGGGGACAGTAACAAAAAATATCTCTCAGCTTGAGAAAATTGTGAGGAAGTGTCCCTTCTTGGATTAGGAAAGCAGGACTACCCACCTTCTACTCACAGTCTGCAAGCCTTTTGTGCTTACATCTTGACCTGCCACAGGTTTTTGAAGTGTTGCGAATGAAATGGGGAAAAAAAACTCTACAAGATCATGACCTCTACACTCTTCTCTGTCGGTCATTTGTGAATCAAGCCCTGCAAATGTCTTGAGGAACTCTTTTTGGGGGGGAGTAGGGAGAAGGAATGGGTGCAGCTCAAGTGGACAACAGAAATCTCTCTTTTAATTTTGGACCAAGAATGGTTCCTTTTATAACCGACCTAGACATTCTGCAAATAGTAGTAGTAGTAGTAGTAGTAGTAGTAGTAGTAGTAGTAGTAGTAGTAGTAGTAGTAGTAGTAGTAGTAGTAACAATAATAATAATAATAATAATAATAATAATAATAATAATAATAATAATAATAATAATAATAATAATAATAATAAAGTTGGAAGGTACCTTGGAGGTCATCTAGTCCAAACCCCTGCTCAGGAAGGAAGCCCTATATCATTTCGGACAAATGGCTGTCCAGTCTCTTCTTAAAAACTTCCAGTGTTGGAGCATTTACTGCTTCTGGAGGCAGGTTGTTCCATTGGTTAATTGTTCTCACTGTCAGGAAATTTCTCCTTAGTTCTAGGTTGCTTCTCTCCTTGCCTTCTTTCCATTGCTTCTTGACATGCCTTCAGGCGCTTTGGAAAATAGCTTGACTCCCTCTTCTTTGTGGCAGCCCCTGAGATATTGGAACACTGCTATCATGTCCCCCCTCGTCCTTCTCTTCATTAAACTAGACATACCCAATTCCAGCAACCGTTCTTTATATGTTTTAGCCTCCAGTCCCCTGATCATCTTTGTTGCTCTTCTCTGTACTCTTTCTAGAGTCTCAACATTTTTTTTACATCGCGGTGACCAAAACTGGATGCAGTATTCCATGTGTGGAATACTTTTATTATTCTCTTCAGGTGTATCCAAAAGAGGGTGTGGAAAGGAGAGTGGAACATCTGTTCTGTCTTTAGGCATTCAATTCCACCAGTCACCAATGTTCTGCAGTAAAGTGGTAGCTATATTTAACCAAATGCCACTATAATCCTCCAGGGATTTGAAATCATGTGCACTCAGGCTCTTTAACTAAGAAAAGGGTCATTATTTTTTACCAGAAAAAAAGTTGGAGAGTGCCTTTTTCATATAGGTGCCATTTATACGTGCACATTCTGCCCTTTAGCTTGTGTGAAAGGGAAGAACTTCCTTGCTGGGGGAATTAAGAATTAAGAAATTCCTTGCATGGTGGATTAAAAAAAAACCACATCAAATTTATCATTATGATCTGGAGCAATGGCTTTAGTTGGAAAGTTGAATTGATATACACTGCAAATATCTCTGACTATGTATTTCCACACCTTAGTACAGTTCTAATGTAAAATATTCTACTGTGTCTCAATTTATGGAGAAGTTAATCACAATCTATAGAAAGTAATCAAGACTGCGTATTATGCATTTCCTATTTATTCTACTGCTTCATGCACCTTAAAAATGGGGCACTATCAAACCTTGATAAACATAGAATAAAAGTTATAGAAGGACCAATTAAATCCTTAGTCAACACTATCCCTTTTGTTTGATTACTTTTACCTTTTGAAGAATGATTGCAATAAGCAGAGGTGATTTATTTGATTGTGGAATTTCACTTTAACTTGCAATTTTTTCTTCCGTCTATTAACTTGGGAGTCACAATGCATCATTTAGATTAGGTTTGCTTGTCAAAGAACTGTAGAAAAGCACAGTTAATAATTAAAAACAGTGGTTTTTGAAATACTCCATTGAAAGTACGCCACTACTTTTTTTCTCTTTGGGATTCCTAGTCAGTATCATTTCTATACCTAAGTATGCAAGATTCCTTTTTAAGCTTCAATTTTAAATTTGAGTTTCAGATTCAATTTGTCTTGGGATTTCTCTGTAAAGCAAACTTCTTTGAACAAGCTGGATGGCCCAAGCAGTTTTCTCATTAAAAGTAAAATGTTTGCATTATCTTTACTAGAAAGATTACCTGGTTTGGTAATACCTAACTACCATCAGACTTGGTTAGTCTCCAGGGAAATCAGGAGATTCAGGCAGTTCAAACGAGCATAAAGATTTATGCCAAGCTTAAGCTCTCTACAAGACTCTGACCAACTAAAGGTCAAGGGAAATGAGAGGGAGATAAGTAAGGCATTCAAAGTGGGCTGGTCTTAGATCTCTTGATCTAAAACTCATGACTTATGATGCATTTGACTCCCCCCTCTCTCACACTCAGCCTGCTAGGAACGGTAGACTATCAGAAAAATCCCAAACTATAAACTAGATTGAGAAGTAAAGAAAACCAATCAACCTACAGTCATCTTGGTAGAGGCTCAATTCAAAGAAGACTTTATTTAACATTTTATTCACAATAGAATATCCTTAAATTACCTCCTATGCTATTTCTCTGTGATATGTTGGGAACACTATTCCTGTCCCCAAACTTCTGCTGATATAAGACATCTAAGACATTTTCTTAATTTCCCCAATTATTTTGTGTCCTTCCAAATTCCCCAGACAGTTGTGTGATGAGAAAATTTCAGATGAAGCCTGAGTTTCAATACAGTTGACGTTCAACTGATGTCAGTATAGGGATTCATACCCCATACTTCCCCTAATCAACACAAAGGTAACTGTTGGACATTCTTCTAGCTTTTCATGACATTTCTTTGACATTCCTTTAGACATTGACGGGAAATCCAAATTAGACTTCAGAGAAAAAAAAATCATGGTGACAATTCTAAACTTAAAGGAAACCACAGATCTCTTTGGGCCTCTTGCTGTCTCTTCTGTGTACATGTCATCTGTCTATCAATCATGTATCAAATATCAATTAACCTTGCAAGCGGGTATTAAATATTCATATCAGAGAAAGTGGTATATCAACATAAATGTGGATCCACATTGTGTGTTTAATTTACAAACCGGGTAAAACTTAGATGGAAAAGAGTTTTGAATAAATAGGTAGGAAACTGAGACTAGATGCTTCTGTGTTTGTGTGTGTGTGTGTGTGTGTGTGTAGGAGTCTCAAAATAAGCAAGATAGTGGCTAGAGCATTGCAAGGCAAATACCACCCACTTTTGTACATGACAACAACACATTTGCAAAAGAACTTGTATCACAATCTCACATCTATCAACTTGTCTGTGTGGACTTCCTATGTGAACATCATTGTGCCCCCCCCCACACATATATACAGCAGTTGTGGCAGATTGATGAACAAGTCTTCACCCACTCAGGAAAGTCAACTCTGGCAATATCATTTTTTTTAAAAAAAAGAGATTTCTTCAGCTAGATAACCAAGGATTAATCAAACCAAACCTTTATTACAGTCAAAGACCAGCATAAAGAAGGTGAGTTACAGTCAATTAAAAAAAAATCACACAAATTTCATCAAAGCTTTAAAAATATAAAAAGCTTGTGTGTATATGTACATACAAACACACACACACATATATGAAAGTCTTAAAAACAAGCATACAAGTCTGTCAATGTTCATCTGTCCATTTACCTATCATCCATCCATCCAAAACAATCTAAAAGAGAGGATAGTTCAGGAAATATGAATCATGTTTAGCTACTTCTCAGTATTTCTGACTCCACCTCTCTTATTTTTCTGTTTATGATAAAAGGTGAGACAAGGTCCTTTTAATTTTATCTAGCAGATATTAAACCTGCAAAGAAAAACTAGAAACCAATATTTACTTTAAAATTGCAACCTACCCTTCAGAAATGAAGGTGTTCAGGATAACTTTGCAGAGCAATAGAAATAGACGCTTAACCATTTTGAAAACCAAAGCTAAACTAAGCTAATTTATGTACTTTGCTGACCTCAGAGAATAATCCCTAGGTGTGCTACACTTTTGTCTAAAAGGAAAGGTCTCTGGGTCAAGCTCATAATCTTTCTCAGAAAAAAAAAGATAGGTCAAATGGAGAAGATCAGAGCCTGGTAGTAACAGTGAAAGAATAATTAGACATTCTGTTCTGGATCATGTAACTCTATGTAACCCTGATTAGAGCATGTAGATCTGTATGTAATCATGTTTGGCATTTATTGGGTTAAGTGCTATCTCCTTAAGATATGGCTTATGGGAAATGTAGTTTTAGCTAGTCAGCTATCTCAGGTTATCAGGTATGTGGGAGGAGTCACTGAGCTCATCATCAGGATTTCCTGGACACAAGCCAATTGGGAATGTCTTTGTCTGAGATAAACATGAGCCATCAGAGGTCAAATGGTGTAGAGATATTAATGAATTTAGCTAATGGAGATCAACAGATTGCTTTGTCCAGATGGAATCTACCAATAGCAAGTATTGTTTCTGACTGAATAAATATATATCTGCTCTAAAATCATCTTCATTCGAGTTTAATCTCTCTGAGATTGGATCATAGGGGCATTCTGATTCATGACCAGAACACATTCCATTGCCCCCCGAGTTGGAAGCCAGGGAGATGGATGTAGAATCAGAAGCAAAGCTTCCCAGCCCCTTAAGACTACAGGAAGAAATGAGAAGAGGTGAAGGAGTACTGAAGCAACTTCTTGGATGAGAAATGAAATGTCTTTAAGGAAGAACAAAGAAAGTCCAGTTGCCTTTTGAAAAAGCTCCTTTGGGACAGCCATGACCTGGATGACTGACCATCTCCTGTAGACACAAAGGAGTAGATTCCTTTCAAGGGGAACGGATGATGAATGCTTCAAAGGATCAGAGATTGTCCATGAATCATGTCTTGGATATATAGTACAGGGAACCACAAGCATCTGCACAAAACCACGCAGAATATATCACAGCCATCCTGATGTTGTTGTATAACTGACATGAATCATTCAAATTGGCTAATTTGCATCATCTGTGCAATATTTCATAGAATACAAACCAATACCGTAACTTGCTAATTGTTGAATATCAATCTTATCATGCCGTGTAAAAATGCCTTATTTCAGAATAATCAAGGAAGTGGACAGTTTACCAATTAATATACAAATCCACTCCATTGTTGAAAGTGGGACGGAGCAAATTTCATATGTGTCGGAATATGTGTGCGAGTGTAGCAGTGTGTCTATTGACTCAATTCCCTATTATGATAATACCCCAGAGAGAAAATCTGCCACAGTCCTACAAATTAACATCCTATAGAATACATTGCACCTGTTCATTTATCATACTGAAAGATCATCAATTAAAAATGGCTTTTCTGGAATTAATCAACTAAACCTTTGATTAATTTACTGATCAATTAAAAGCTTGTATGTTTAATTCTCACCCCCTTTTTTTTCTTATAAGGCACAGTAACTGTTAACAATAACCAAATAATTTCAGCTTCTTTTAACTTTGGCTTCCAGGAAAATAAATCCCTCAAGTTAAAAACATCTATTTTTCAGGAATCAGAAGGAAAATTAAGAGCTGTTCACTAATCAAGAGTCCGTTGGATCTTCTTCTTCTTCTTCTTCTTCTTCTTCTTCTTCTTCTTCTTCTTCTTCTTCTTCTTCTTCTTCTTCTTCTTCTTCTTCTTCTTCTTCTTCTTCTTCTTCTTCTTCTTCTTCTTCTTCTTCTTCTTCTTCTTCTTCTTCTTCTTCTTCTTCTTCTTCTTCTTCTTCTTCTTCTTCTTCCTCCTCCTCCTCCTCCTCCTCCTCCTCCTCCTCCTCCTCCTCCTCCTCCTCCTCCTCCTCCTCCTCCTCCTCCTCCTCCTCCTCCTCCTCCTCCTCCTCCTTCTTCTTCTTCTTCTTCTTCTTCTTCTTCTTCTTCTTCTTCTTCTTCTCCTTCTCCTTCTCCTTCTCCTTCTCCTTCTCCTTCTCCTCCTTCTCCTTCTCCTCATCTGTCTATCATATCATATCATATCATATCATATCATATCATATCATATCATAGTCATTTTGAAAAATAATTTGTTTTTAGTTCAAGGGTGTTAATTTCTCAAGTCATATATAAGAGCATATTTATAATTTTGTATTGTTTGAGGCTCCCAATAAGTAGAAGAGAAATATGTGTGCATATGTATTTGTTTCTGAAAAAAAAAATCAAAACCTAAATAAGAGTTCTGTGTTTCAACTTAGGAAAGAATGCAAAATTGAGTTTCTGAGATCATGTACTTAAATAGCACTTTGAATGACATTTCAAAGTGTGTAATTTCTTTCTTGTGTAATTTTTTCTATAATAATTCATAATGGTGTACTATGGGCTTTGTTTGTAGAACATCAAAAAATTCTCTCTCTCTCTCTCTCTCTCTCTCTCTCTCTCTCTCTCTCTCTCTCTCTCTCTCTCTCTCTCTCTCTCTCTCTCTCTCTCTCTCTCTCACCTATCTACTTTCTACTTTTTGATGATGTTTTAATGGGCAATGCCATGAAATTAACAAAGATTTTGAAAACTGAACAGCATTGTCAAAGTTTTCTGAAGAACATGTTATTAGAATTGGTCCTCATGTAGCAAATGAGTCTCAACTAAAGTCCAGTTCAGCTAAACCATGATCTAACAGCATCCTAAGGTTGATTTCTGCACCCTTCTCAGTGGAAACAAATGATTTGAATAAAAAAAAACTATGAACATTCAACAGAAATGTCATTTTTTTTCACAGCAGACCCTTGTTGTTGGAAATATATACTGCCACCATATCTGGATGCTTGTGTTTCAGGCGTGATCTCCCCCCCACCCTCCATTGAGTAGCTCAAGTGCAGGCAAGTAGTAGTGGTGATTAGATACAATGATTAAAAGAATAAATATTGCAACTGAGAGATTCTGATAAACTCAGAATTGAATGTGAGGAAGCCTACTGAGAATTATGTTTTGGCGTATAAATAATAGCAGCTTCCCGTCAACAGTAGATTTGTTTTTGGCAACACTCCTTTAGCACTGTGGTGGACTACATAAATCTTGTATATGTTAGCCTAACTGTCTTCTAGAAATTGAATTATTCTCAGAGGGAAATACTGGTCTGTCTAGGTCATTGTAAAAGTGGATTAGCTGAATGTTTCTGGATATCCATTTTTATTATTTTTTAGATTCTGGGAGCTTATCTTTCGAGTAGCAACTGACCCTCTGCGGCATTAATCTCTTGTAACTTCAACTGTTAATTCAATCAACTATGTAAAAAACAAAACAAAACAAATATCCAGAAAATATAATATTCCAAAATCTGTTCCCCAAACTCTTTTTTTCCCCATTTTTTTTTTTTGAGAAAGTAAGTGATTTGAACCTTCAGGGTAAATACCCCTGACAACGTACAATAAATTTTGATGGGGGGGAAAGGTTTAAATGGAAAGACTTAAGCTCTGTGAATGAATCTGAAATATACAGGCTATCATTACAATGATAATTGTGCAAACATTATTTAAAAATCAAACCAATGTTAATATATACATTCTTCTTGTTGTTGTCAATTGCAAAAGGAAGGTTTACCTGGAATTGGTTATCTTCTTCTTCTTGTTGTGCCATCTCCGTTATCGGACGTTGGCGATCATGTTGGCGATCCTGTTTTTATCAGCAGACGCACGAAAAAGTGCTGCTGAGTTTTGTCCAAACCAGTCCCTTAGCTTTTGAAGCCACGACATTCTTCTTCTTGCTTGGACCTCGTTTGCCTTCAATCTTTCCCTGGATGATTAAATGGAGTATGCTGTATTTTTCTGGGTGTCGCATCACATGTCCGAAATATTCTAATTTTTGTTTTTTAATTGTTTTGATGATTTCCCTTGGCTTTCCCAGGCGGCTTATCACTTCCTCGTTTCTGATCTTGTCAACTCAGCTTATACGTAACAGCCCGCCTGTAAATCCACATTTCAAATGCTTCTAGTCTCTTCAGGTGGCCTTCTGTATTTTGATTGCCAGCTGAATTTCTGAAGAAATTTTTATTGCATCATCCTTGTATGGTGGGTCAACTACTCAGAGGTTGTACCTACTCAGTGCTTAAGCACATGCCATCTTTTGATACAAGGAACAGTCTCCTGAATTTGTGGAAGAACTTAAACATGTTCTTATTCTGCAAGGGTTTCAGTGATAGTATAGTTTTGTCTTAGCTTAAATTGTTGATGCTGTTTACTTCTTTGTATTGTAAACAGCCACTATGAGTCCTTTGGGAAAACAGGACCATCTGTAAATAATTCCATCAATCACAACCTTT
>JARGCV010000631.1:207500-237500 GCA_034064705.1 Bothrops alternatus
CATATCCATGATCATTTCTGATCATGTAACCAAAGCTACACAAAATAAATTGTTCTTTTTGCCCTACTCAGAAGTTATTATTTTACTTCTCACATAGTGAAGGGAAACACATTTATTTGTTTCTCTCCAAGCATAGCTGTAAAATGCTTTTAACAGGCATGGGCAGTAAAAAGCGAAATCAAACAAAAACAAAACAAAACGAAACTCGGAAATGAGAACAGTATAACTTTTTGATAGAATGGAAAATAGACTCTGGCTATTTCATGGTGACACGAGTATCTCGTATGCCTGCCTCAATATTTTTAGACACAGCTTTCAAAGAATAAAGAAAGCTCTTTGATAGTTTGCTTCAGTTTGATCCCTACAATTGCAAGTTGATACATCGTATCAGACCCTCAACGTTTTGTTTCTGATCTTTTGCACCGGCATTTCTGATTTCATCTGAAATCGTTTCAGAACATCTGCAAAAACAAAATAAGTATGTGAATTTTACAAGGGGGTTCAGAATTTTACCTTTAAGGGGGATAGAGATATTTATTGAAGAACGAAGAGTTTTGAGGCACTTTAAAGAATAAGATTTTTATTATTATTGTGTAAGCTAGACTGGATTACAAGGCGATCAAACCGGTCAGTCCTAGAGGAGATCAACCCTGACTGCTCTTTAGAAAGCCAGATCCTGAAGTTGAAACTCAAGTACTTTGGCCACCTAATGAGAAGGAAGGACTCACTGGAGAAGAGCCTAATGCTGGGAAAGATTGAGGGCAATAGAAGAAGGGGATGACAGAGAATGAGGTGGCTGGATGGAGTCCCTGAAGCAGCAAGCATGAGCTTAAATGGACTCCAGAAGATGGTAGAGGACAGGAAGGCCTGGAGGAATGTTGTCCAGGGGGTCGCGATAGGTCAGACACGACTTCACAACTAACAACAAAGCTAGACTGTACCGGTAGTAGCTAGTTAAACTCAACTGAAGTTGAAAAACTCAGCAGAGCTGGATTAAAAAATAAAGGTTTCCCTGTCAATCATGTTGCTTATCTCTGTTTTTATGGGCAAGGAGCCAGTCATTTGGCCAGCACAGCTATTCACCAAAGGCACACAGAACACTGCTACCTTCCCACTGAAGTTGTAATTGTTACTTGTGAAGTAGTGTCTGACCCATTGCGACCCCATGGGCAACGTTCCTCCAGGCCTTCCTGTCCTCTACCATCTTCTGGAGTCCATTGAGCTCACACCTACTGCTTCAGTGACTCCATCCAGCCACCTCATTCTCTGTTGTCCCCTTCTTCTATTGCCCTCAATCTTTCCCGGCATTAGGCTCTTCTCCAGTGAGTCCTTTCTTCTCATTAAGTGGCCACTGAAGAGATACCTATTAATCTACTCACATTTGCATGCTTTCAAACTGCTAGGTGGGCAGGACCTGGGGCAGAAACAGGAGCTCACCCTATTCCATGTCTGTCAAACCATGGCTGTCAGCTTTCTAGCTGACATGCTCAGCTTCTTTACTACCATAGCTAGTGAAACTTGACTGAAGTTGAAAAATTCAGTAGAGCTGGACTAGTTCATTCTTAAATGCAGGAATGTTAAGAAATATTAGGGTTGTAAACCAGGACTTAAATAATAATCCTGAAGACAGGGGCAAATGAATTCTGCCCTCCTCATCAGAAAACTTCATGGAAATCTTTGTGAAGATTTAATCAAGATTTGAGCTTTCTGGATAGCATCCCATTTAATCAGATGCATGGAGTTTTGCAAACAGAATACTACGTCTAAGCAATTTTTGTTTGGAGTTCTTAAAGAAGAGGTTTCCTTTGTATACCTTGGCTTGCATTCATTCTTAACCACTCCAAACTACTGACAGTTTGTTTTGATTTCAGCAAAGATAAATGCAATAAAATCAATCAACCCGTGAAAAGGGAAGAAGGCAATGAGAAAATAAAAATTAAAGAAGGAATTTGAAGCAAAACCAAAATTCTTACATAGCTGAATTGGAACGTAGATATACCTAGTATGATAAGATATCCTGGTTTGATTAATAAGAAATGGTTTTGAATTTGCTAATGAAAGTCATTTTAGACTAAGAGATGACACAACACATCAGTATTGCCATCCATGTCTGTCCATTATTGCAAATATGAACTACATTATAATATCACATCTTATCAGTGGTTGATATTCATTAATTTTCAGCTGGTGTAAATGTGCGGCTTTTCTGAGGAAATACACAACTGATTAGTGACCCACATTGTGACTCTCTGAAAATGATGATCAAGGCTACGTGGACCGGAGTAAGTTCCATTTTATGTGCAACATTGTAAAATCTTGTGACTGGCAGGGAGAATAAAAGGAAGATTTTTCCATCCTTCATGAGAGAAATGAAAATAAGGCTTGTTCAATTAAGAACGAAGCTCTTATGGATAGGCGTATTAGCTCTTCAGCAACTTCTATTATTAATCACAACAAAAGATAATCCCATTAAGAAAATGCAGCATTGCCTTAGAAAACAAGCCTTGCTCATTGTGGGCCTTTTTATATTTATCCGTTACCCTTTAGAAACAAAATAATAACTTGTTTGTCATTTAAACAAATGTATCTCAAATGCTGAACCATATGTTAATGTGAGTTTTACATTTATTTTTACAAAGTGCAATTGCTGTTTGTTTAGCTTCAGGTGACTGTGTTGCATAAACCATCCTTGAAATAAGACCTTTCATGCTGAATTTAATCAAATATATTTTTTTTAAAAAAGAAGAGCCTTATTAAGTACTACCTCTCATCTAGGATACAAATGAATGCTCAAGGATTGACTTCAGGCAGATGGTTGCTTAAGATATTGATGGAGAAGGTGATCTTATTTTGTGAGGGCACATACGGTGAAGGTAACCAAACTTTTTATAACTTCATTTGTTATCTGTTTTGGGGGGCGGGGAGCAGTGGCTCAGCAGTTAAAAGCATTGAGCTTTGTAGGTGGAAAACTGACAGCCTGGGTCTGAGAGCCAAGTGCTGTGCGACGGAGTGAGCTCCCGTTACTTGCTCCAGCTCCTGTCCATGTAGAAGTTTGAAAGCATGAAAATGTGAGTAGATAAATAGGTACCACTTTGGTGGGAAGGTAAAAGCATTTGTGTACGTCAGTATATACCCGTATTTCCCCCAAAATAAGACCAGGCTATATATTAATTTTTCCTCCAAAAGACACATTAGGGCTTATTTTCTGGTTAGGTCTTATTTTGGGGGAAATACGGTACTAAATCCATCCATCTGGCTGATGATCTTAACTGGGGCTTATTTTGGGAGTGGGGCTTATATTATGAGCATCCAGAAAAATCATGCTAAGGCTTATTTTCCGGTTAGGTCTTATTTTTGGGGAAATGGGGTAACCATGATGTCCAGAAAAGTCTTTAAACATCTCTGAATCCCTTGACTAAGAAACAGCACCCTAATGTTGGACATGACTGGGCAGGGGAAACCTTTACCTTTTTATCTCTCTGTTATTGTGATTGTCTTTCTATGCAATAGCTTCTACCAGCCACCCAGCTTGAGGGCAAATTTATATATGTTGCCTTACAATTGATTTAGTTGTGTGGCTTGGTATTCGGTAAATTTAAATGAAGAATTTTGGAGAACTTTTCCTTCCTCCAGTGGCTTTAGGATTGTCATTCCCTGCTGGAGTGGAATCTTCTGCACCAAGTTTGAAAGTGTATTGAGATTTTCTTCTGCATGTGTGAAGGAACAGCTTAGGCATGCAAGTAAATAAGTACGGTAAGTAACTTTGTAAGTAAATAATTACAGTAGGAAATAAGTATGGTAAGTAAGTAAGTAAATAAGTACGGTAAGTAAGTACATAAGTAAATAAGTACAATAGGAAATAAGTATGTTAAGTAAGCAAGTAAATAAGTACGGTAAATAAGCAAGTAAATAAGTACGGTAAATAAGTAAGTAAGTAAATAAGTACAGTAAGTAAATAAGTATGGTAAGTAAGTAAGTATGTAACTATGTATAGTAAGCATGGTAAGTAAGTACATAAGTAAATAAGTACAATAGGAAATAAGTATGGTAAGTAAGTGAGTAAATAAGTACGGTAAGTAAGCAAGTAAATAAGTACGGTAAATAAGTAAGTAAATAAGTGCAGTAAGTAAATAAGTATGATAAGTAAGTAAGTATGTAACTATGTACAGTAAGTAAATAAGTACGGCAAGTAAATAAGTAAGTAAATAAGTATGGTAAGTAAGTAAGTAAGTAAGTAAGTAAGTAGGGAAGGAAGGAAGGAAGGAAGGAAGGAAGGAAGGAAGGAAGGAAGGAAGGAAGGAAGGAAGGAAGGAAGGAAGGAAGGCTTATTGAATCTATTCTCTGAAAGCAACCTCTTGCACATATAATTTATCCTGCATAATATCTTTGTAATATGTGACACTGAATAAAGTGCTGCATTGCTTTATGTGTTGTTTCTCTTCTCTTGAGATGACCACATTGAAGAAGCTTCAAAGTCAATCTTGTCTTTCTTTTGTCAAAACAACTTATCAATGACGTGCACCTAAGGGCACCACCTCAACATAGTCTCATCATATGGACTATTTGTTTCTAATTTACTTGCAACTGATCTGACTACTTTAAACTCGTCTTCTTAATTACATTTAATTGCGATGTACCTCTAATACTTCTGAATAGTCCTAGGCATTTAATTAAATGTTGCCCTCCCAAAGCATTAATCGGCTTATGTACTAATTGTATCCTTCTCTTTTTTTTTAATGTACGCATGCAAGGCAACATAGGCCCGTATGATAATAAAGTGATTACAACAGTGTGACTATAATATATCGCTGTGAAAGCCTTTATTAATTTTCAGCGGTGGCTTTTGTTTACTAGGTTTGAAGCTGTGACAATTGTAAAATTTCTTCTAGCTAAAAAAATCTCAGTCACATCCTATTAATATTTCTGGACCACTCACAGCTCCTTGAAGAAAAAAGGAATTATCTGTTGCAAGCCATGAACATACACTGACAACCATGAAAACAAGATTGTGAGAGAGGTATGGAAAGAGGAATAAAAGAATTGTTCTGGCTTTCAGTAAAAAAAATAAGGTATTATTGTTAGGCCTTCCTCTCACAACATGGAAAACAATTACTTTATGATGTTTTCTCAAACCTGATAATCTACATAAACTATACATCAGGGGTCTTCAAACTTGGCCCTTTTGTGGACTTCAACTCCCAAAATTCCTCAGCCAGTGTGCCTGCCTGAGGAATTCTGGGAGTTGAAGTCCACAAATCATAAAAGGGCCAAGTTTAAAGACCCCGCTATACGCCAACACTTCATAATTTCTGCTGAAGTGTAATTGACATATAAGGTGGCTTAAATGTGTCTAGGTAATCACCTCAGAACACAATAGTCCTAAAATTCAGATTATGCCCCCCTCCCCCCAAAAAAGAAAAGCAGGCAGAATAAAACCAATCAATGTACACAAAAATATTATACAATGACTATCTTCTCCACATTGTCAGCCTAACACCCAAAGAAATGAAAGAATATTAAAGATACATTTCATGATGCCTATATTTATTCATTATTTACTGCTTTGTCACCAGGACTCAAGTAGCTTACAATAAGCACCTGGTGTTCGGCTAAAAACGTTTTACAGATATAATCAATGTACAATTGTAAGATAGTTTTAATATTGTGTTAAAATAGTGACATGATGACTAGAATTCTGAATCCATCTTTCAAGAAAGGGAATAACAAAAGACCAGGCTATCAGTACTGGAATCATAGATTGTTCCAATTAAATAAAAATTTGAGGAACGGCTATTATCCATCCACTGCAGATAGTTTTTGTTGTTGTTTTTTCTTATTAACTTATCCTTCCCTTCTAGGACAATTATCCTAACACCTTTCTTCTTCAATATTAAAACCAAAGTTCTCTTTGTTTCCTGTCAAGCCCAAAACGCAACTCCAAGAAATGAATCAGTGTGCATCTTTGATTCACAAGCTTTTCAAACGAATGTTGTAATTACTGATTATAACGGGCCCATTCCAATTATTCAGCTAAGAGATCAGTTTAATCTACCGATTAAAATATGTGTGGCTCTACTAATTCTCCTAAAGGCTTATGTTGGACAAGAACTGTTCCACTTAGGGTGGTAAATGATTGGTGTTGAACATCCTACTCCTTCCATTTCTTTCTCACTAATGCACTGTGCAAAATTCCACAACTGTTGTTTATATTACAATACTAATCTTCTCAACCAACACTCTGCCAAGGATGGAGGTGCCTTTCTCTCTCTATGTCATTTTATAACAAGAAAAGATTTCTGCTTCCATGGCAGCCATCCAATTACTAGGTCTATGCAGTTATCCTCTCATTATTGTTTTCTTTAAATATATAACACCAATAGCTGATATACAGTTGATATACAGCAATATAATTTGGTTAATTCCAAGGTCAATTGTAATCTTCCTATAGAGGTTTTCAAGCAAAAGAGCTGAACACAGGCAACCAAGATAGAGATTTGTTCAAACCAACATACCAATAAGGGAAATGTTTTTGCACTTCATGTTGTCATATATTAAAAATTCACTCAGCTATCCTTACTGCTGATCAGTATTAGGCATGCACTCCTGGTTTTATTGGTTGTTATTAAATCCTGATTCATTCTCTCCCTCTCCCTCTCCCTCTCCCTCCCTCCCTCCCTCCCTCCCTCCCTCCCTCCATCCATCCATCCATCCATCCATCCATCCATCTATCTATCTATCTATCTATCTATCTATCTATCCACATAGATAGATATACACATACACACACACACACACACACACAGAGAGAGAGAGAGAGAGAGAGAGAGAGAGAGAGAGAGATTTATAAGACTGGCTTGTTCAATCAGGGTTAAAAGAACAAAATAGTTACATCCGATTGCCCTTAATAGACTTTTGCTGACAAAGATTGATTGATGGAATATTTGGACTCTGTTTTCCTTATCTAAGTTATAAGTTATGAGGAGAAGAGAGCCTATATTTTATTTAGAGACAGTTATCAGCTATTAAAATTGTTTTTAACCTGCTGGAATGAAGGGGAAGTTACTTTTTTCACCTTTTTTCACATACACACACACCCTTTTTAAATATTTTTCTCTCTGCACCTTTGTAGTTTGCATTTACTTTTAATCTTTTCCTGGATAATTTGCTATATACTGTATATAAATATATTAAAAATGATGTTAAATTGACTCTCCTTTGCTGGGTTGATAGCCCTTGCTCAGGATCATAAATCAAAAGGTTAATGAGAAGCAGCTCATAATTACATTTTAACTGGCAGTTAACTAACTATTATAAATCTTTTTTCTTTATTCCATTTCTATATAACTGAACAAATTATAAAATACATGGCTCTTTTTTTGTTTCCTCAGGACAATCTACCCCAGGGGTCTTCAATCTACCCCAGGGGTCTTTTATGACTTGTGGACTTCTCCCTGGCTGAGGAATTCTGGGAGTTGAAATCCACAAGTCATCAAAGGGCCAAGTTTGAAAACTTCTTTGTTAAATCTAACAAACAAAATGGAGGCTGGCTGAGGAATTCTGGGAATTGAAGTCCACAAGTCATAAAAGGGCCAAGCTTGAAGACCCCTGATCTACCCCATTTAAAATATTTTTTTTAAAAAAAATATGAGCCTGATCTATTTTCCTCTATGCAGAAATAGATTGATATAGTTGAGTTTGATATTATCTGCTGTTCTTGAAAATGCCAGCAACCTTTTGAGTCCTCCCATCTTCACTGCTGTCTGGTAAAACACTCAGCTTAATTTAAAATTCAGCTCCAACTACTGATCTTTCTAAATCCATACGTCTAGATTAGGATATAGCTCGAGTTGAAATAAGAAGTTAGTATAGTTGATCTATGCGAATGGAAATAAGCAAGTCTCAAAGGTGCTTTTCCAAAGGGCAACTGGACTTCCTTTGTTTTTCCTTGAAGATGTTTCACTACTCATCCAAGAAGTTTCTTTAGTGGTGGAGAACTGAAAAACTGCAGAACTGGAGAAGTATCTTGGATGAGAAATGAAATATCTTCAAAGAAAAACAAAGGAAGTCCAGTTGCCTTTTGAAAAAAAAAGTACCTTTGGGGAACTTATGACCTGGATGACTGAGAATCTCCATAGACAGAAATAACCAACGTTCTATTTAGAAAGATGTTCATGAAGATATTTCTAGCATAAGCTTGACAGTTGCTTCTAATTCTGCAAAAGGTCAACAGAATTGTGGGGGATCTGACAAAAAGACAAAAAGCAATTAAGGGCTAATCAATGAAAGGTCATTTAATTCTTGGTCCAGATTAGAAGTTTCATGGAAAAGTGGAGAAAAATAAGCTGAGGCCTTGTCCCTGACGTCATCACCAGTAGGAACATGTATACTGCTTTTTAAATGTATTTATATACAGTACCCTGATTCCACATGCAGAAAAATAATTCCAGATATAAGAAAGCTAATTTCCTTGTTGAGCTGAAGAAGCTTCTTACATGAGAAGTAAAAAATCTTCAAGGCAAAATAAAGTCCCCAAAAGCACCTTTGGATGACCTGGATGACTGAGAATCTCCATAGACACCTTGAAATCAGAAATACATTTAAAAATATAGTCATTGTTCATTAATCTGGTTGCAGTTCACATATACCCACAGGCTTAGAAAATGCTACTCTTTTGCAGGATCAGAGGTAATATGGAGTTGTTTATTGGTTTATTTTAATTTTAAAAGAAAACTCTAAACCTATCTGGTGATGAAAGCTAAAAAAAAAATTCGAGGAGGAGATGAGTGGAATAGATTACTTAAAGAGGGTAAATTTGTGGCAAGCCATTATCTAATGCACTCCAGGATCCAAGAGTTTTCACACCCTAGTTTCAAAATTTCAGTCTTCCTCGTAGTTTCCATGTCATTTTCTTGCCAATACAGAATTGATGTGCTTCCTGTGAAGGTGTTTTCATATCTTCTAAGACATATCTGAATCTTCATAATTGACGTCTGCTGTCAAAACCAAATATTATATTGTACGGTTGGTTTTGAGATCAGTCAAGATTCGGCTAGGTGCTGCCTTCTACGATGCCTTTCCATAATAAAAGTGCTTCAGTTGACAAGAGGACAGCCTGAAAGGTTTTTGAAAGGTGGTGCAAATATTATCTCAGGGACCATTATAACAAACCTGTGGGAATAACGGCTAGTATGTTTATAGTGTAGAGATCTGCTTCGCTTGTTTCAAAGGGAGCTTCCTAGATCAAACTAGCAGTATCCTTTAAGTACCGAACATTCCACAGCTATACCTCAATTACGTGTAAGCTTTCCAAGTGGCAATTTAGCATTCCTACAAAATAAACAATTTAGAAACGATTTAGAAACTGCTTGACAACAAAGGAGAAAAGCAATGTATAGTAATATGACAAAGCATGCCCACTAGTATTTCATATACTGTTAAGCAGCAAGGAAAACATAGAGGCATTTTTTTTTCTTTTGTTTTGTTATTTTATTTGAGTGCACGATGTGTTTTGGCACACCTTGATTTTTCCTTAAATAAAAATTAGTCAGGATATTAAAAGCTCAGACCTAATGTGTTGTAAACATAAATCAATCTACTAAATCATTATCCAAAAATTCACTAGGTCATAAATGTATCATTTCTTTGCCCCCTAAATCTAAAAGGATGTTTTAAGTACTTCTAATTAGTAACTGGTTAGATAATTCTGCTCTAATAAAATAAATGCCTATTAACATGCTAATTTCGAGACATTTAACTGCCACACAAATCAACCCACTATAGTTATTTTGCTAAGGACCAGTTAAATCTTCCAACTCTTTGCAACTTTAATGTTTTTTGTTAAGACATGGATCTAATAATAAATAACATGCAAAGCTGAATTTGTGTGTGTTGCCCAGTGCAATCACTTTTCTTTATTAACTCCATCAAAATTCATTTTCTGTTGGTATACAATAACATTTTAATTTGAATTAAATGGTTGGTTTAATTAAGTGTTTAAAATTAATGTCATTGTGGAATGTTGCAGAATCCCTAAGCAGAAAATATTCACAATCCTTTTCTTTCTTCTTCTTCTTTTTGTAACTTCTGAATCACTTCAGCTCATACACTTTAAATAACCTCAATGATATTAGAATAAAGCACTATTCTCAGAACCTGACCAAACTACATATTTCTTGTCAAACATATAGCCACAACCACATTTTTACTTAGATAACAAAGGATGTTTTTTTTTCCCTCCAAGTTACACCTATAGGTACAAGTTATGAGATTGGAAGATGTAAATTTCAGGATAATTTCTATGATATGCACCAATTATTTGTTGCAAATTACTTTCTGCTAATTTCCTTCCTTCCTTCCTTCCTTCCTTCCTTCCTTCCTTCCTTCCTTCCTTCCTTCCTTCCTTCCTTCCTTCCTTCCTTCCTTCCTTCTTCTTTTCTCCCGCTCTCCCTCCTTCATTTCTTTCTTGTCCTTTCCCTTTCTTCCTTCCTTCCTAAATAAACACGAACACCAGGAAAAATTTAAACTAAAAACGTTTAATCTAATGCCAAGCTTTCGTTGGCCAACTACCGACATCATCAGGGCTTAAAACAGGTCGACGGGAGTCTCCTTTATAGTGTTACTCAGTTTTTGTGCATGGCTCCTGGACCTCGTCACCGGTCCACTTGGTAGTCCTAATTGGTTAAACTGTATATTGGTTGTTTTCTTGATATTATTTGGTGGTGCTGCTCTGTTACTTGCTTCCCTTCCTCCACTCTCCCCCTTCATGCATATGTTGTTATCTATCCCCCCACTGCAGGCTCCTAAGGTCCGCGTATTCCTTCCCCCCTTTTTGGCAATTCGTTTCTTCTGTGTTTATCCAGTTGTTCCCTCTCGCCCTATTGGGCTGTGAGCTTGATATTCCCCTCTCATCTTTTTGTCCCGTCATACTTCCCATGCATCCGTGGCCATGTCCTGTGCATACATCACCTCATATGGTCTCCACCCCTTCTTCCTCCTCTTCGATGTTCATTTCATTTGCATTGCCCCGATCATCGCATTGCAACCTTGGTTTTGATCGGTTTCTTTCATCTAATGTGAATCGTACACGTTCCCTCTTCACGGGGGTATTATTGCATTGTGTGTTTAAGCCTGCCCCCCTCTTTCTCATATCCCTATGATTGCAGACATGGTTATCTGCTGGAGTGGTCATTCGTTCCTCCCCCCTTTTTTCTGTGTTTGTTGTATGCATATCATTGTGATCCTCCTATTGCCTATAGCAGCGGTTCTCAACTTTTTTTAGGTCGTGACCCCCGATCTGTCAAGCACCGCGCATGTGCGGTGCTACCTCCTGTGCCGCACATGCGCGGTGCTGCCCCCTGCGCCAGCCAAGGCATAGGCCGCCGCCTGTTCAGGACAGCGGCAGGCAGGCCCAGGTACTCCTGGGCGGCTGCGGCAGCGATGGCGCAGGGCGACCATGGGCTGGGCCACAGGCTGGCCCAGCCCAAGTGAGGTAAGCCACCTGCTGGGCCCCATGCAAGCCAAAAACTAACTGCACCCGCCGCTGCCCCGCTAGCCTTGCCTTCACTGCCGCCTGTTCGGGGCGGTGGCAGACAGGCCCAGGTGCTCCTGGGCAGCCGCAGCAAGCAGCAGTGACAGCACAGGGCGACCACCGGCTGGGCCACCAGCTGGCCCAGCCCAAGGGAAGTAAGGCACCTGCCGGGCCCCACGCGCACCAGCTGCCCTCCCTGCGCCCACCGGCCTCCCACCTCCCACCCCTGGCCCTCTTTTACTTACATTTTTAGTAGTTGCTCAGCAGGGAGGGGTGGAAAGTTCCAGACTGCTCACCTTCGCTGCAGACAACTTGCAGCACCGTTTGCAGACTGGGACTTTTGGCGGGCTCAGCAGGGCAGAGACAGCTTGGACAATTCCTATTGGCTTTTGAAAGCCAATAGAATTAGACTCTATTCAAGAGAGTCTATTCTATTGGCTTTCAAAAGCCAATAGAATAAGAGGGAGTAGAACAGCTAAGGAAAAGGGGAAAAATGGCATAGCACAGCTAAGGAAAAGGGGAAAAAATGGCGGACTGCGTTGTTTGGCGACCCCCGTGAAATGGTCGTTCGCCCCCAAATGGGGTCGCGACCCACAGGTTGAGAACTGATGGCCTATAGCATTCTGGGTTATCCTCTCTCCTCGGTCGCAGTCGGGTTTTTATTGTGGGGCTGTCAACATGTTGTCCATTTGGTTCCACTCCACTGTTTTTGTGCTTTGTTGTTACTGTGCATGTGTGAGTTTTTTTGATGTCATTCATTGGGCAAACTCGGATCTCTGATGTAAGGGCTTTTTGCCGGTGTGTTCTTACCCTTGTTCTTTAATTGGGGGTGTTGTTACACCCCCTGGGTGTCCTGAGGAATCAGGGGGACCTCCTGCTCTGTTGGATTTTGCTCTCCCATTTAACAGCTCTCTTGCTCTTTTTGAACGCATACATACCCCCAGGGAAGGGGCTTCTGTTAGTTGTTTATTGGCAACCACTATCTGATTGTCCATGGGTTGCGATGGTACTTTCACTTCCCCTGCTGTTCTATCTCCTTGATCTTGTGGCACATAACTGGATTGTCTTTGTTGGGATTCATGATTTTGTTTATCCCACGCTCTCAGTGCCTGGTGTGCCAGGCAGAGTTCTATGTACCAGTTTATCGAGTTTTTATCGGACAGCCAAGCCTCTTTAAGTAGGCGGTCTCCTTTAGTAGTGTCATTGGATAGGGTACGTACGTCAATGAGGTTGAACTGGTGGCCAAAATCAGCCATATGTGTCCATACCTGTGTGTGCTGTTCGCACCTTTTGATAGCCAGCTTGTGCTCATGTATCCGGGTCTTCAATCTTTTGGAGGTCTTTCCAACATAATTGCAGGGACAGTCTTTGCAATTAATGCTATACACCACTGCCTATTTTTCTGCATTGGGGAGTGGATCTTTAGGGCGCATGATCCTAGATCGCAGTGTCTGGTCCGGTTTGTGGGCTACTTTTATATTATGGGGGGCTAGTAGCCTAGCTGTTGCTTCACACACATTGTTGATATAAGGGAGGGAAATCGCCACCTGTGGCGATGTCCAGCTGATCTGTGAATTCTCCCAGGGTTTGGGTGGTGCACCGTGGTTTTTGATAAACCTTACTGGGTAGCCATTGCGTTTGCAGATGCGGAAGAGATGATTCCTTTCCTCTGCTTTTGCTTTTGCTGTGCTACAGTGAGAGCCTATCCGTTTGAACAACGTTCTGATGCAGCTTGCTTTATGGGCCATGGTTACTCTTGTAGTGGAGGGTTCTATCAGTGTGTGTTGGTTTTCGGTATACTCTTGTATGCAGGGTTCCATCTGGTTGATGGTTGACTAGCACATCCAAGAAAGCCAAGGAACCCTGATTCTTCTCCTCTGCTGTAAATTTGATGTCCAGGTATACCGAATTCAGTGTGTCCATAAAGGTTGTTTTTTGACATCTTTTGATAATAACGAATATGTCATCCATGCAGCGGACCCAAAACTTAGGTCGGTATTTGGTCATTGCTGTAAGCTCCAACTGTTGGAGGACTGCTTCTGCTATTATGCTTAAGATAGGGGATCCCATGGGTGTCCCTTTAACTTGTTCAAACATGGTCCCCTGAAAAGTGAAGTATGTTTTTAAACATGCCTCTATCCGTTTCACCAAATCCTCGGTTTGTAAAGAGTCCTGATGTTGTTCCCTGCCCTCTTCATTCAGGCGGTCTCTTAAAACTGTGACTGCCAGGTTTTGTGGAATGGAGATGAAGAGTGAGGTGACATCAAAGGACACCATCATCTCATCTTTCTCCACTCTTAGGGGTCTAATCCTTTCAAGGAACTCTTCTGCCGATTTTATGGAAGTTGCACTGTTACTCACAAGATGGCTGATCTGATTACTCAGCCATCTGGCCAACTCCGAGGTTGGGGTGCCTCTGAATGAGACAACAGGGTGGAGGGGAACACCTTCCTTATGGATCTTTGATAGTCCATAAAACCTAGCCATCGCTGAGTCACCCGGGCGTATCCTCCTCAAGGTGTCATCATCTATCTTCTTGCCACATATGAAATTGTTAAGCAACTTGTTAATGTGAAATGAAATGAAGATTGCCAGCTGCAAAAAAAAAGAAAGAAAGA
This sequence comes from Bothrops alternatus, assembly GCA_034064705.1. Classification (NCBI taxonomy): domain Eukaryota; kingdom Metazoa; phylum Chordata; class Lepidosauria; order Squamata; family Viperidae; genus Bothrops; species Bothrops alternatus. The sequence continues at coordinate 221,646 of JARGCV010000631.1, forward strand.
AAGAAAGCAAATATGTCCCAAGAATAAAATTCTAAGAAATATTTGAATTGAGAAGAAAACATTAAAAGCACACAGTACCTGAATATGTAATCTTATTTAGTTTAAGACAGATTATAAGAAATGTTCAATCATAATCAGAAAATAACCCTTCAGCTAAATTAAAAGTGGGGTGAATTGTATAATTACTGGATTATTGATACTCTTAGGTTTCCCGTGAGTTTCGGAAATTGCTTTAGAAGTAGGGAAAATGTTTTCTGTAGTTATAATGCTGAATTACACCATAAATAGGCTTTATTGGTCCTTAACCCGATCAAAACTTTTCCTTAACAATTGTCTATATCTCAGTGTCATCCTATGCTCAGTGATTGCTTAGGATCACCTGTGGAATATTTTTGGTTTCAACAGGGATAATGTACCTTCCGTGATGGAACATCTGTATGTATATCTGTGTGTTTGTGTAAACACCAAAGCCATAACAGATGGGGAAACAGATGACAATAAACAGGATCCAATCATCAGTATCCAATATATAATGGGATTTCTGAGAAATATTGTTTCTCCTCTCAGCAGCACTTTGATGTGAAAATTAAAACAGGAGCATGTTCAACGCAGTGAAGTATGGCGCCCTTAAGGCAAATCATATTACTTTCATTAAACACTTGTCTGTTATGTGTAATTCTGATACTGATTTTTTAAACAAACAAACTTGATTAAAAGATAGCTCTTTTTTAGACTTTATTTTTGGTGTCGCTGCCTTAAGGAGGCTTAAATTCAAAATTTAGTAGTAATTTTAAGTAAAAAAAAGAAATTACAGTTCTTCAAAACATATATACATAGCTGTCCATATCACACAGATAAGGCAGATGGCTGGTCTTAATTAAACGTTCGTTGCAGCCAAGTGACATGTGTTTTACACAGGTCCCAGGTAAAAATAAATTTACTGGTAGAGGAGCCTCTGAATGGTGATAAGCAGTATTTCATAGTTTCTTTCCAAGTAAGAAATTCTAAAGTCTTATTAATTCTTAATCCAATTCTTGTTCCCTGGACTAAACGGTTCCTCCAATATATGTACAATTTCCTTGAAATATCATAGAGGGAAATATTAAGAAAAAAACAAATTATGCCCACAGGTTTCTTGAAATAAATTGCATTAGTTTGTTGTTGTTGTTTTTTTAATTCTCCTTCTCTTCCTTTTATGATTATCCCTTTAATTGAAGACATGACTGAAATAAAATTTGGGGAAGGGCTTCACTGCCTTTTTAGTGTTTCATCATTTTGATGTTTCTCACTGTTAATTTTCAAGACTGAACAATAATCAGAGAAGACATTTTTGAAGCTTATTTTCAAGGAGTTAGAAAAGATATAAACTTTCAAAGGTCTTAAAAATGGAATGAACGGGCCATTTCTTGTGAGAGAATGGGCAATTTCTTCTGGATCTTGCTATTGACCAGTCAACCAAGGTCTGCATTTCTACACTAGGACTGGAGTAATGTTCAGCACGAGCATTGAGAAAGGAAATCTTGTTCTTCTTGGTTAATTACAGTCTGTGGGAAGTCAGCCCCCCCCCAGAGAAGGAAATATTAAAAGGGCAAAAAAAATATATTTTCTCAAAGGATCTTAAAGAGGCAGGAAAGCATGGCCAGTTTTTCTTAATAGCCCCAGGTATCCCTTCCCCAAGCAGAAACCAGCTCTATAGAAATGCAGACGGAGGCCCCAGCTAGAAGATCAAGAAGACAAAGACACCTAAAAATCTGCATACCCCACCCAAACTCTAAGACAGGACATAATAGGATTAAGACAGAGATACCAAAGGACACACTCAGACTCAGGTCAAAGTTCATGCCACAGGAAGCAACTCCAAATAAAAGGCTCCAGAGGTATAAAAATCCAGTTCCAGCCCTTTCTTTCCTATCTTTTCTTCCAGATCCATCTTTCTGTCTGGCTCTCCTCTTCAATAAACTGTAACCTTTTTTTCTAAAGCAGTCGCCATGTTGTTTATCCCCGTCTTGGACTGAACCATGATGAAGACTTTTCTTTCAACAAGTTCTTTAGAATGAGTGGACATTTCCTGCATTTCTTTTTATGCATCCCTGCCAAAAGATTCCTCTAAACTGTTACGATCAGAAATTCTATAATTGAAGAAGAAGAAGAAGAAGAAGAAGAAGAAGAAGAAGAAGAAGAAGAAGAAGAAGAAGAAGAAGAAGAAGAAGAAGAAGAAGAAGAAGAAGAAGAAGAAGAAGAAGAAGATGATGATGATTCTATTATTACCTGATCTGATTTTCCTGTAGGACTAAATGGAATGTCATGGCAATCCAAAAGCTATGTTTTGTTTTTGTTGTTGTTTGCCCACCGCAAGATCCTTGTGGGATAGCTTAGATCAGGAGCTAGCAACAGGTCCAAAGCCATCGCTCTTTTGAACTCTTTTGTTCAACATGGATTTGAACCATTGTCTTCCTGGTCCAGATTTAACACCTTAGCTGCTACATAGCCATGGCTCTAATAGATATAGCATGTTCTGCCTTTTGCAGGAAAGTCCGACCCACCTGAGTTGTTGCTGTAGAGCAGGGGTCTTCAAACCTGGCCCTTTTATGACTTGTGGACTTCAACTCCGAGAATTCCTCAGCCAGGCACGCTGGCTGAGGAATTCTGGCAGTTGAAGTCCACAAGTTATAAAAGGGCCAAGTCTGAAGACCTCTGCTGTAGAGAAAATAGGAGGTGGGACTATGAGGTATCTAAACCACTTTGACTTCATCAGTTAATGAAGATGGGATAATAGTAAACCAATAAAAATGCATTGGATTAGACTGTTACTATGATACTGCCTGTTTTTACACATGATATTAAATCATAAGCCATGCCTTTTTTTTTCTTTGTAATGCATTGACCTAGTTATTGTTCTTAGAAAACAGTAAAGTTCTTCCTTCAAAATTGAAACTAGGGACAAAGCAATTACAAGAAACTGGAAGAATTAAACAAAAGTTATGGAGGACGTGTACATGGTAAACAGAATGGCCTGCTAAATTAAATACATTTTAGAGGGTGGAATTAAAACCTGGTGGAGCATGAAGAGAAAAGATTCCTGCAGTTACAAGGCTGAAAATACATTCAAATATGACATTGTTTTTCTTCTCACATGCTTCCATGGCCATAATGCTGCTCTCTAAATACCATTTGCATAATGGTCAAGAAATTACAGAAAACACTACTATTGATCAAAAGCATTACTGTTTCTTTGAATGAAAGTGGAAACTTTTCATTCATCTGTAACCCTGAGATTGGTGTGTTCTGTCTTATCTTTGTATAATGGCTGTGCACATCAGGTAGAAATGCATAGGAGAACTCCAAGGAGACTGGGAATAACAACAACAACAACAACAACAACAACAACAACAACAACAACAACAATAATAATAATAATAATAATAATAATAATAATAATAATAATAATAATAATAATAGGAGAAGTTTGAGAACTTCCCCCATTTAATAATAATAATGAAGTTGGAAGGGACCTTGGAGGTCATCTAGTCCAAGCCCCTGCTCAGGCAGGAAACCCTATACCATTTCAGACAAATGGCTGTTCTGTCTCTTCTTAAAAACTTCCACAGTTGGAGCATTCACAGCTTCTGGAGGCAGGTTTTTCCAAATGACCCAGTCTCAGTTAAAATGCATGTATACATTCACACACATGCTCACAACTTTTTCCAGGGTAAAATCAATCAATCAATCAATCAGTTGGAGTTTGGTGAAACAGACCTTATGTTATGTTCATTGACCACAACACTGATTCACCACCAAGAGCAATGCTCTACAAATGCTTACATGGAAGTAAGTTCCTCTATGTCTTCCTCCCTGATAAACATGCAATAGGAAAACAGCCTAATACCATTTCAGATGAAGAATGCATCAAGAATTCCCAGCCTTTTGTACAAATAAAAGAGCAATAATCCTCCAGGATTCAAACGTCTCTAATCATTGCAATGTGTGTGTGTGTGTGTGTGTTTGTGTGTGTGTGTGTGTGTGTGTATTATGTACAGTATGTAGGTATCTATGTATTAGACAAATACCCCCATCCTTAAATATATTCATGAAGTCAGCCTACTAAAAAATAAATTATATTAGCCAGGATTGCATTCAGAATGCATTTGTTACAATAAATGTACAGGAAAATGCATGTGAAAAACTAATTTGGGGGGGATTGGGGGAACGAAAAACTGAGTGGGGCTAAAACTGTCCAACATTACTCTACAGCATGCCATTTTACATAATTCACTGCAACCCTGAAAATACCCATTTGACAGAGAGACAATTATATTGGCAAAATGCTACGGTGACTTGTTATGCCGATATAGATTTAATTTGGGGGGGTGTGTGTGTGTCTTTTTTTAAAATGAGATCACAGCCTCTGTCGTAATCTGGCATCTGCTGTTTTTTCAAGGAGCTTTTCAAAAAAAAAGAAACATCTTTTAAAATGAAAATTATAATTTTACTGCCCAATGAAGCTTACAACAACAGTATTTTAGCATTTTCCTGCAATGGCAGATGGCAAGCTAATGAGGCTGGTCCCATCTGCACTCTGATAGATTCTACACACACCACCTCTGGGCTCCAGAGGGAGGTCAAAGAGTAAATGTTATTTATCTTTTTCCCAGCACTTGATACTTACAAATCACAAGACAAATGATTGGAAAAGACACATTTACAGCTTTTAATTAGATTTACTAATGTTTGCTGCTGTATGTTAGAACTGCAAAGCTGAAAGGACACACATTTGTCATTTCTTCTTTGTCAGAATATGCCATTTGAGTTGCCTGCTGCGGTTTCCTTCCTGATCAAGCTGTGGATGATTTTTCACAGTGACTTGGGCTCTAAGATAAAGTTTAAAAGATAAAGACCCCATTGACTCAAACCTGAAAGAAGATCTTCCCTATCTCCATGAAGTCAAGGTGACATTATGGAGATAATTTTCTTGCTCCTATGGTGGGTGAGGTTTATGGTTGACTTGTTTCAGGATGGGGTTCTTCCTAGTATAGGTTTGGGAAATGGACAAAAATCAACATTTGATTTTTCCACGGCTTAGCAATCATCCCGAGTTCACAAAAAAAAAAAATCTGCGTCTGGTTCCGTCCGCAGACAGAAGCGGCTCCGGGCTGGAGCTTCTTCGAGCGCCTGGGGAGCCCTCCCTCTTTTCCCCTGAAAGCTTTTTCAGGGGGTTTTCAGGGGAGCTCAACCCCCGCTCAAAGCTCTTCACCCCTTCTTCGACCGAGGAGGGGTTTTTTTTCGCCGCGAAAAACAGCTGATAGTCGCTGTTTTCGTGGCTTTACAAGCCCCGGAGCTCGGAGCCTGACACTGACTCAACCAGCACAATCAGCCAAGAGATTGATGGAGATAATTAAGGATTATGGTAGGGTATCAGGCTTTAAATTAAATATATCCAAGACAAAGATGCTAGTTAAAAATCTAGATAATACCTCAAAACATGACCTGGAAAGAATAACGGGCTATGAAATAGTTAAGAAAGTTAAATACTTAGGAGTTGATATTGAAGTTTCTAATGGGAAGCTATATAAAAATAACTATGAGGTGTTGTGGAACAAGATACAAATAGAATTGGAAAAATGGAAAAACCTACAACTGTCTCTGCTGGGCAGGATAGCTGCAGTAAAAATGAATGTATTGCCAAAATTTTTATTTCTTTTTCAAATGTTACCTATACTTAAAAAGGATGTGAACCTGGAGGAGTGGCAGAATTAACAGATTTATTTGGGATGGCAAGAAACCGAGGGTTAAATTAAAAATTATCCAGGATACAAGGGAAAGAGGTGGTTTAAAAATGCCCAATCTTAAGTTATATTATCATGCTGCGGCTCTAGTTGCGCTGAGTGACTGGGTTAATCTATCCAATGATAGAATACTGAATATTGAAGGGTATGGTTTACTATATGGTTGGCATGCATATCTAGTGTATGACAAAAGGTGGATAAGAGCTTCAAGGAGCACATACTGAGAAACTCTCTATTGCGTGTCTGGAAAAAGTATCAGTACTTACTAAATGGAAAGATTCCCATCTGGACGGTCCCCAGACATGCAATAGAGAACACAAACAAAGTACAAGCTGAAGAAGTGGTGCCCTATAGTAAACCCCTAATTAAAGAAGGGAATGTGTTATCATTAAAGTCCTCGAATATGCTAGAAGATGAAGGAATAGTTTATACTTGGTTTTCATATTTACAATTGCAGTCCAGATGGCAAAAAGACTTGAAGATGGGTTTATCCGAAACAGATGAGAATTTAATTAAACAAGTTAGAGACCAAAGGTCTATGCATATCAAAAGATTGTATAATGTATTGATAGAAATGGACTCCGAAACCAAACTAGTCAAGGATTGCATGATAAAGTGGGGACAAAATGTTGGACAACCTATCATGATGGAAACGTGGGAGAGAATTTGGATGAAAAATGTAAAATTTACGCAAGCGCAACATTTAAGAGAGAACTTTTACAAAATGTTTTATAGATGGCATCTATATCCGAAAAAACTATCATATATCTACCCTGACCTCCAACCTAAATGTTGGAGATGCGAAAGTATGGATGCTACTTTTTTTCATGTATGGTGGACTTGTAGAAAAATTAAAGCTTTTTGGAGAAAAATATGGTGGACACTTCAAACCATTTTGAAAAAGCGTATTGAATTTCTACCTCAGTTGTTTTTGTTAGGGATTACAAAAGACTGTACCACCCAGGAGACGAACTTAATTTTGATTTTGATCACAGCAGCAAGACTGTTAGTGGGACAATACTGGAAGAAACCAGAATTACCATCTATTGAAGAATGGACCTTGAAAGTCATAAATCTGGCGGAAATGGCCAAAATATCTGCATACTTGAAGGATCATTCAAATGAAAAATATATGTTGGACTGGAAAAAATGGATAGACTACATACAAGAGACATATCAATCAAAGAAAATGTATCTAGCTTATAGTTAAATCTTGATACGCTGAGTGAAGAATGTTTACAAGTAGAAAATGATTGTATTAAGTTGAGTTGCACTCAACCTGATTTTTTCCTTTGTTTCTTCTGTTTACATTTACAAATATATAATTAATAAAAAAAATCTGCTTTGGAAAGCTGAATTATCTGTCTACTTTCATAAGTCTTGGCATACTCATGAGAATGTACAAAAATGGATATCAGAAAAAAAATACTGATCTTCTGATGGAAAATGTACACGGCACTTTATTGGAAAGTGTAGCAGCAGCAATGAGACAAGCATCTCATCATGACCAAAATTATCCAAGCTGATACATATTGAGGAATTGTGCAATATTGCTGATCTGCATAATATAGAGGGTTATAAGAGTTGTTGTGAATGTCATGGATTTACAGAGTGAGATAAAAATGATTGCCATGACATCAAGGATAAATGTTTCTTGTTTCCTCTTTCCCCCTCTGTTGAATGCCTGTGCATTGAATACATTTATTTCTTACCATTTGTCCTCCCAGTTCTTCAGTATATTAAAAAAATTGCCTTGATTGTTGCCATTCAATCATCATCATCATCATCATCATCATCATCATCATCATTAATTGAATTGTAGTATTAATCAAATAATTATAATTAATTGAAGTTGAAAGATGATGGCGTAAACCAGATGTGGTGATCCTAATGATTATGAGAATACTGGATGCCATACCAGTCTCTCAATTGGCCTTCATATGCATTGAGTTTTCCCAAGAACCAAAGATGTCATAATGTATCAACATAGCCACACTGCACATATACTATGTTGATACATTATGACTTCAAACTTGGCCCTTTTATGACTTGTAGACTTCAACTCCCAGAATGCTGGCTGAGGAATTCTGGGAGTTGAAGTCCACAAGTCATAAAAGGGCCAAGTTTGAAGACCCCTGCATTACGACATCTTCGATTCTTGGGAAAAAACTCAATGCATATGAAGGCCAACATCAGACAAAGAACAGACAGCTACAGCTATGTCTTCACTTTGTCCTGAATAGATAATAATAATACAAAGACCTGAAAACAGAAATACAACAACTGTGGCAAAAGAAAGCAATGGTAACAGGCACCTTGTGTTCAGTCCCAAAACAATATAACTTGAACACCATCGGCATTAACAAATTCACCATCAATCAATTGCAATTGTGGTTTTATATGGAACAGCTTTCATCCTGCGATGACATCTCCAACGTATATTTATATCTGTCTATCCCAGGTCTTTGGAAAAGAGACTACAATATTTTTTCCATGAGGCCTGATGTAGTTCACTTCTGCCTAAACTTTGCATAGAAGAACACTAGCCAATATTTTCATCTTCCACATGATCAAATCTCACCAAGGGGAATTCCAGACAAAGAAATCACTTCTGCTATACCTGGGGTTTGAATATACAGAGGGGAATTCAAATACTATCAGTGACATATAAACCGTCACCTGAATTTTTAAATATTTGGACTTCAGGCCTTCCTAGGAGAACACATGTCTGACTCAGAGCTGTGCCTGATCAAACACTACGAGAGGCAGCTCTGTTTCACTAATCCACAATGGTAGCCTGTCAGTATTATCATCTTACCAAGCATGTCATGCTTGCTTCAAACTGAGTAATTAAAAAAAAATATCAATACACTGAATCTGAACTTCTGGTGTGCTTCTAACTCTCATTCCATAACACTTTTGACACATTTTTTGTTTTGTTTCTGTCTTACAAAACATATGGCGTCATCTCAGGCAAGAATAGTAGAAGTATTTTAATACTCTGAACTAATTTGCATTTTCAATTGTATAAAAGAAATCCTTTTAATCTTTTGTTGTTGTTGTTTATCCATTCATTTTGAGATCCTAAGTATGCTTCTGTTTGTGGAACTCTCAGTAGCTGAGCTGAAGTGCTATCTACTCATTCTTGGTTTAGCAGAAAAAGAGACCACCACATAATCTGTTCTATCTCTATTATCAATTCCTACCCATGTCTGTCTCTGTTTCCAGTCATTGCCAATCACTCCTGGTGATCTGAGTTCCCTCCAGGGTACTAAGTGACGCAAACAAGTATGAATCAACTTGGAGAACATGGAATAAGGAAAAAAAAAATTATCTATGACCTTAGAAGAACTATGATGGTGCAGTAGTTAGAATACAGAATTGCAGGCTAATTCTGCCCACTGCCAGGTGTTTGATCCTGACCAGCTTAAGGTTGACTCAGCTTGTTAAGCCTACCAGGAGATGAGATGAAGGTAACCTGTTAGAGATAAGGTAAGGAAAGAATGTGATATTTGTGCCACAATCGGATGCAAGTAGGGAAAGATACTACCTCTAGTATTTACATCCATAGAAGAGAATGTTTGTACTCAGGGTTGAACTTTGGGGTCCTCAGTGCTCCCTGAGGTTGTTTTTTTTTCTGTAGAGTAGATGTTTTATTACCCAGATAGCACTGAAGATATTATTTAGTTAGGTTATGAAGTGTTTACAAGAAGATAACCAAGTTCAGAGAGCACTAAGGTCTTCACAGTATCAATATCACATCACTAAAGACAAATGTTATTAATATGGTGACCCTAAAGCAGGAGGATTACAATTTCATTACCAGGTTTTGAAGATGGAGTAGATCCTAATTTGAATGGAATCATCTTTCCATCTTTCTGGTCCAATGAAGTAAGTCAACTTCTTGTTCTATGTTCATCAGAAAGTAATGTTAAGAAGAAGAAGAAGAAGAAGAAGAAGAAGAAGAAGAAGAAGAAGAAGAAGAAGAAGAAGAAGAAGAAGAAGAAGAAGAAGAAGAAGAAGAAGAAGAAGAAGAAGAAGAAGAAGAAGAAGAAGAAGAAGAAGAAGAAGAAGAAGAAGAAGAAGAAGAAGAAGAAGAAGAAGAAGAAGAAGAAGAAGAAGAAGAAGAAGAAGAAGAAGAAGAAGAAGAAGAAGAAGAAGAAGAAGAAGAAGAAGAAGAAGAAGAAGAAGAAGAAGAAGAAGAAGAAGAAGAAGGAGGTAGGATAGGACAGGACAGGACAGGACAGGACAGGACAGGACAGGACAGGACAGGACAGGATAGGATAGGATAGGATAGGATAGGATAGGATAGGATAGGATAGGATAGGACAGGACCTTGGAGGTCTTCTAGTCCAACCCCCTGCTCAAGCAGGAGAATTGTATTGTATTCCTATTATTTAAAAAAAGGTGATAAAATTGCAGACTAGCAAAATTAAGATTTGTCATCTGAGCCAATCACATGGCATATTGAGCATCTATTCCAATTTGAAATAGTATATACTTGTCAAGCAGCCATAATCACACCACCAGTTAAGAGAACTTTATAAGGAACATTTCTCTGATTTGATTTGTGTGTGTGTGTGTGTCTCACAGAAGTACCTGGGAGAGCTTGGCCAGTCACTTTCTTCCAGCCCTTAGAAGGAGACAGTGGGAAACTATTTCCAAAAACATTGCTGAGAAAACTTCAGGGACTTGTCCAGGCAGTCACCAAGAGTCAACACACACACACACACACACACACACACACAACTCCTACTTATTTTGCAGGCCATTGTAAGTTTTTACTTGCATTATAGCAAGAAAAATTTCTTGTGACTGTAGATGGCATTTCTGGATTAATGCTGGTTGGTTTAGAAAGCAATGCAAGATTAAGTCTAGTTACTTCTTGGATTCCTCCTTTAGCAGATCATCCCTCCTCACAAGCTACATGGAACATAGACCTTGTTCTAGACCTAGATCTTTTGGTGACCATGATGTAAAAAAGTTTCCTAACAGTTAGAACAATTAACCAGTGGAACAATCTACCTCTAGAAGTTGTGAATGCTCCAACACTGGAAGTCTTTAATAAGAGACTGGACAGCCATTTGTCTGAAATGGTATAGGGTTTCTTGCCTGAGCAGGGGTTATTATTATTATTATTATTATTATTATTATTATTATTATTATTATTATTATTATTATTATTATTATTGTTATTGTTGTTGTTGTTGTTGTTGTTGTTGTTGTTGTTATGGACCACCGCACAGTCAGCCAGATGTTCAGACTGGATTTGGCATTTTGTCTACCTATCGAGTCCTTACCAAGGATCTGGGATAGGCAGATATGGATGTTTGATGGTATTACAGATATCGTCGCAGGATGGAAGCAGTTCCTAGTAAAGCTGCCTTTTGCAATTGATTAATGGCAAATTTGTCAATGCCAATGGTATTCAAGTGGTGCTCCAGTTGTTTTGGGATTATACCCAAGGCGCCTATTACTATTAGTACTACCCTTGCTTGCTTTTGCCACAGTCTTTCTATTATTATTATTATTATTATTATTATTATTATTATTATTATTATTATTATTATTATTATTATTATTATTATTATTATTATTATTATTAGTATTAGTATTAGTATTAGTATTATTATTATTATTATTATTATTATTATTATTATTATTATTATTATTATTATTATTATTATTATTATTATTATTATTATTATTATTATTATTATTATTACTATTACTATTACTATTACTATTACTGTTTTTGTCCTCTCCCAGATGCCCCCACTTGTTTAACACCTTCTCCTTAGAGATATGCAACAAACAGCTTTTCATAAAATAAAAGAACTTGTATTTGGCCTTTAGCTTAGCTTAGCTTGGTTTTAAGAGTACAGTTAGGTCTCAGCTTATGACCACAGTGGGGCCCAACAAAATTTTCTCTGGTTTGTAGATTTCCAACTAAACGTTTCATTCAGAAGTGGGAATGCTAATACACATAAACATATAAAGAAATGCACCCCGAGATCCAATATAATTACCAAAAAAAAAGAAAAAGAAAAAAGAATTGCTATGGACATATTAATTGAAAATTAAAGTGTGAGACAGTCATATTTCTCTTTTATGCCAAAACTAATTGGAGAAAATTATTGAAATATAGAGAGTGTGGAAAAGGGGTTGTTATGAATGTACTACTGACTAGGAACAAGGTTTTAAAAAAGTGGGCCCAATGCTTCAACAACACTAATAAATATGACACATATTATGTAACTAAAACTTTTTTTTTATTTCATAGGGCACTAATGCAAATGTTAGTAGGAAACTCCTTAATCAATATACCAGTGTCACTGAAAAAGTGCTTCATTTTCTGTGACAAAACACCCATTTAATGTTGCTCCACAATTGACACAGAAAACATTAGTTAATCCAAATGTAATTAGCACACACATCCAGGAACTCTGATTGATTGTTTCCATGAAGATGAAGCCCTAAGGGCTGGAAGCTTGATCCTTAAGGGAACCCAACTATTAATTAAATAACTTCTTAGCATCCAACATAATCTAATTATCCTCTTCTCCAGAATATTGGGGGAAGCGACTGGTTTTGAAACTTTTCCATTAATTTGTTTCCCAAGTGAAAGGCTAAGCTTCTTTCTCAAGTTCTAACCAATGTTTATTTAAGGAACACATACTGATTTTGCCAATCCTATATATATATATATGGTTGCATGTTATTTGGAGTCTCTTTATTGTAACAAAAAATAAAATAAAATAAAAATCAATTACATAATTGAAAACCACCTAACAGAAACATCGTATTCATTACATCCTGCAATGCACATAACTATTAATTCAATATTTATCTGACAAGCCTACTTAATATTATGCAACTGTTTGCCTTTTCTTAAGAATATAAGAGATCTTACATCCTATCATTAGAAATATAATTTGTTAGCAACTACTAAATTGTCAATTAGCAGCAGCTAATCATCCATCCTTGCTCTCTTTCTCTCTCTCTCTTTGTTTTGTGTGTGTGTGTGTGTGTGTGTGTGTGTGTGTAGGTGTGTGTGTGTGCGTCTGTGTATAAAGTATAACACTTAACTTTTGCATCTGTAGGTGGCACTATCTATACTTGTATTGAAAGTGCACCCAAATATTCCTGTGAAGTTTTAAGCAACAATTATAAATAAGTCAGAACTAGAAAAACTGAATGTAAATATTAGGACAAGTTCACAAATTTGTGCTCTACACATTCAAATGGAAAATTCTCAGTTTTCAAATGGACCAATTTTTTTAAATCTGATTTTCCTCTTTCTTGCTATTCTGTTTGCTTTGTGGTCTTGACAGTCCGAAACACGGCTTGTCATAATAACTTTTCCTTTGTTTGCTCATTTCTCCTTTTATGAGCTTGTCATCATTTAGAGTGTTTTCCTGAAGGTTGGCTTAAGTAAAATCATTTCTTAAAAATGCAATTAAAATATGTGTGTTTTGGAACCTCATCAGAATCCTCAATTCTCCCTCCCTTTTTTTCTCCTTGTGTGTGTTTCAATGTGCACATATACATTCTAAAAAAATAATTGCACGGACTTATCCGGATCTTTCTCAAGTGAATAGGAGTATAGTAGATCTTTGCTTCTCTTGACTTGAAGTTCTGAAGGTCAGCAAACAAGTTAGTGGTGGTGCTGAATAGCAGGAATTGTTAAAAAGGGCACTCACTTTGTGTTTTCTGATGGATGCCTTCCTCCATACATTCAGATGGACAGTTTCCAACTGTTTTCCTCTTCCTTCCTTCCTTCCTTCCTTCCTTCCTTCCTTCCTTCCTTCCTTCCTTCTTTCCTTCTTTCTTTCCTTCCTTCCTTCCTTCCTTCCTTCCTTCTTTCTTTCTTTCTTTCTTTCTTTCTTTCTTTCTTTCTTTCTTTCTTTCTTTCTTTCTTTCTTTCTTCTTTCTTTTCCTGACCTCTGCATAAGAGGGAAAAAAAAGTTTGAAAAATGTTCTTCTGGAGACACAGACCAATATGTTTGGATGGAGATTTTCCCTTATGCTGATGTATCATTACCTCACTGTGCTCCATGAATTATCTACTGATTGAGATCTCTTCATGAACCAAAAGCAGCAGTGAATCAGATTTTGCTCTCTTAATAAATTACTGGGTCTGTTCTTGCAGCATTTATTTTGTTCGGGCACAAACAATTCTTGGAGATCGTTTGAACTAATCCCTGCATTTTTCTTAGCCAGGTTTTTCAGAAGTGGTTTGCTGTTGCCTCCTTCCTAGGGCTGAGAGACTAGACTAGACTAGACTAGACTAAACTAGACTAGACTAGACTAGACTAGACTAGACTAGACTAGACTAGACTAGACTAGACTAGAATAGAATAGAATAGAATAGAATAGAATAGAATAGAATAGAATAGAATAGAATAGAATAGAATAGAATAGAATCTGAGTTCTCCGGAATAGGGCGGCATAGAAGTCAAATTAATAATAATAATAATAATAATAATAATAATAATAATAATAATAATAATAATAATAATAATAATAATAATAATAATAATAATAATAATAATAATAATAATAATAAAGTGGCTAATGATGTAGCTGTGGTCTGGCTTCTGGTTTCTGATCGTGCTTCATCATCGGTGTGGGTTTGGGTTTGCTTTTTGCATGGATGTATGGTGGTGACATCCTGTGTGGTTTTCGTGAGTGTGGGTCTGGTGTCATTCTTTGTGTTAGGGACTCATTTGTCAATAAGGGCGGGTTTCCAAATGGCTGGTAGGCGGGAGGTATCATCTCGTTTGTTCATGCTGTGTGGACGTTTTTCTATCTCGATGGCTTCTCTGATTATTCTGTTATTAAAGTGTTCAGTTTTGGCGATAGCTCTGGTCTTTTTGAAGTCAAACCACTCCAATCCATACACGAAGCAAACTGACATCCACCATGAAGATTATATATATAATTGCGGGCTACGGTGTTTTCTCTAAGGACATAACAACCAATTTCAAATTGCCTGCTGGGAAGCATTAGTATGATAAAACTGTAGAATGTGTGTTGAACCTTTAGGCAGGGTTTTTTTTTTTGTGTGTGTGTGTGGGTAAGAATGCTGGTATTACTCATCCCAGGGACAACTTTAAAAGTAATAAACAATAATCATAGTCTTTTACATTCCAGTTTGTTGGAGTTTCAGTTTCTGACATCACTCATTTGAAGCTTAAAGTGCTTAGTTGTGCAGTATCGTTGGTTGCATGAAAACCAGCAGTTCATATTTCAACCAAATGTCATTGAAAAGGGAGAAGTGACTGGTGGAAAAACAAGATATAAATGAAGCAAAAAAGGAATTGATTGCAAATTTGATAATGGCAGCTAGATTAGTGATGGTTAAATATTGGAGACGGAATTGGGATAGTCAAAGAAATGAGTGGTATAATGAAATATGGAATATAGCCATAAATGATAAATTAACAACAGAAACTCAATTTTAAAACGGGATGATTAAAGTAAATAATTATAATGAAATAGGGGGTGATTTTATAAAAAAAACAATCTTGGTGGAAGGAAGGGGAATAAAGCTGCTCAAGAATACATGCTGTTTTTTGGGGGGGGGGATAAAGGCACAATTGAAATATATTGTATATTGTTAGTTGTTATATGAGAATAAATATAGGTAAGAAAAATGGTCTCCAGGGGTGTGGGTGCACTGTAGTATTTGTATTTTTAATACTGTTTTATTTAGATTTATATGTGTTCTGTTTGTATGATTTGTATTTGAATAAAATAAAATACAAAAAAATACAAAAGAAAGAAAAGGGAGAAGTGAAAACAAAAGGGAAGTGGACGCATCCATGAAATGTTTTGCAGCTAAGCTTGGGCTGGTAAGATCTCAGCTCCACTACCTGAAAATCTGTCCCAGTGTAGTGATATCCCCCTAAGGGGTAGGGGAAAAAAAATCTATGTGACGTCTTGACTCCTTAATAGCAAAAAACCTCTACCAGAGAAATCTTCTGTTAGCTTCTATCCTTAAAAAAATGAGTTAGGAGACTGTCCTCAGGAAAGTTATAATTTCCATACTAAGAGATGAAGGAGGAGT
>JARGCV010000631.1:240000-260000 GCA_034064705.1 Bothrops alternatus
ACATACTCATCAGTCACACCACAATCAACAATCATCCCCAGGCCTGCCGGCAGAGGTAGGTTTTTAAATTCTTTCGGAAGGCCGGGAGAGCTAATCATTAGTTGATACTAATGCATTGTTAATTGTTATGTCCGGCAGACTAATTCTTTCTTGGAAATCAGAGTAGTATTTCTGTCATTTCTGCATAAGTGATCCTGAGCATGGATCATACGTGGAAAGGCAATCAATGAATAAAAATAAGATGGACACTGACGTTAATTGAAGTGTGTGTTTTGGCTTTCAGGATTAGCAACGTATGGTGATAACGGCTATCGCCCTGTGGAGTCAGCAAGTCTCACAGAAGGAAATAAGGACTAAAGTACCTGCCCTTGCTAATTTCCCCAGTGTTTCATGACATTGAAATGAGATTTTTGAATTCAGAGGTGGCCAGTAACTGTTCTGATTCAACCTAATCATCCAATGATCACCGTGCACTGCATAGATCCTTCTGATGCATTCACACTGATAGGTCTTCCCTGTGATGTTTCTTTTTTTTTTATATATATATATATATATAAAATTCTTTTATTAAAACAATCAACATTGAACATGAAAACATATTGTGCAGCAATCATCATGGCACCTGATATACAATACTAAGTATTAGTCATTGAAAACGTCTGAATTAGTAAGCCTTTTTCCACCCCTCGCGTCTAGCCTCAACTATACTCCTGTTCTGTTGCCAACTATGACTCATTTAAAGAGATGCCTGCTCATTTTTCAGCATTGGTACTCTTTGAAAAGCGAATATATATTTTAGATTGCTAACAAAGAATAAAGGGAGAACTGGAATAGCTATTTCGAGCTTCTTAACTCTCTTCAGCCAGACATACCCTTCTGAGATTCGAACCTGGGTTGTGTGCATGTTAGGCAGCTGTATTAACCTCTAGGCCACAGGCTCTTTCTCACTTTGTCAGCTGTATCAGGGAGGGAAGAGACAGGGGGAGGAGATTTACCTTGAGTGTTTTTTTGATGCACCCTGTCGGCCCAAATATGGGAGAAAGAAATCTTCTTTCTTTTTCTTTTTCTTTTGCCTGTATCAGCTCAATCCAGAGCCATCCACAGGCAGCAGTCGCCAACATATATATAGGGAAAACCAAAAGGCATGGAATATTGCACAGTAACTTCAGAAAAGGCTACATTTTAAAGACGATCCTGCTGGGAATATAATGGTTGATATAGGATTTAGGATTGGTTAATGTTACTGGAGTTTTTTTTTAAGAGGTTGAGACGGCTATTTGGGAAATAGAAAGGAAACCTTGCTCTATAAGCCCTCTTGCTGTGCAGTTGCAGATATTAACACCCACTAAACAACCAGGTCTGTATAGTCTGAAAAGGGTTCAATCTACTGCTTATACACAGCAATTTCCTCAGATTTATGGTTTTGCACCTGGGTAAAACTAGATGAGGGTCAGTGGTGTTCAAGGGGGAGGGATGTACTTTGCCCCTTTATGACTGTGTAGAAATTCTAAACTAATTACATAAGAACATAAGAACATAAGAAGAGCCATGCTGAATCAGGCCAAAGCCCATCGAGTCCAGCATTCTGTGTCACACAGTGGCCCACCAATTGTACATGGGGATCTTGAGCAGAAAGAGAAGGAAAAACCCTCCCTTTCCCTTGACCCCCAACAAATGGTACTCAAGGGAATCCTGCCTGCCTCAACCAACATAGAGGCGGCACATGGACATCCGTTTTAATAACCACCGATAAACTTGGCCTCCATGAATCTGTCTGACCCTGCCTTGAAGCTATCAAGGCTGACAGCTGTCACGACCCCTTCTGGAAGTGAATTCCATAAATCAACGACCCCACTTGACTTCTACATAATTATAGAGAAATTATATAGACTATATAGAAATCATTATAAAATATATAGTTGGTTGAAATATAGACAGCTGTATAAAAGTCATAAACAAATCAACAAACAAACATATATATTTGTATGGATTATTCCTCTCAGCAAAGGAAAGGATGGGGACCAAGCCATATGACTGTTGGTCTTTTCAGAATACTTCCTCCATTCGTTAAGGAGCCCATAACATAGTTGTTTCTTTTGGCAAGTTTGAGTTGAGCGCCTTTCAGCTTTGGTTACAACTGTTGTACTTCAGACAATGGCACTGAATTCTGGATCATGGCCAATGACAACTCTAAACGAGATCACTGTCAACAGACACCTTTTGAAACAAGAGTTATCATACCCTTCAAGTTAGCTAATTTTAAAGGTTTCTGCATTTCTGACCATCTAATTGAGCTTTCCTTGTAAATATGATGGCTTTGACATTTAATAATAATAATAAAGTTGGAAGGGACCTTGGAAGTCATCTAGTTCAACCCCCTGCTCAGGCAGGAAACCCTATACCATTTCAGACATTTGCTGTGCTAAACTTTGGAAAAAAAGCAATAATTATTTCCATCATAATACAAATACAAATATGGTTTCCTGAAGAAATGGAACTTTCCAAATAGGTTCTATTACAATGTTTCCTGGCATTTGAGCAAACTGCTTAACTTATCTTTTTTTTTTCAAAGAAAGCCATTCAATAATGAAAAGAAGCAAAAGCAAGAAGGGGAATATGTTCTAAATACCTCTTGTATTATCCCATTTACTGTGATATTGATTCCCTGGCTCTTGAGCACTTGATTTGACTTCCCCATTGTTAAATGAAGCTGATGGCAACAAACATAGAGCTATATTATTCAGTACCTATGTACTGGGCTCCAAGATCACCACTGATGGGGACTGCAGCCAAGAAATTAAAAGACACTTGCTCCTGGTTAGGAAAGCTATGGCAAATTTAGACAGCATCCTAAAAAGCAGAGACGTCACCCTGCCAACAAAAGTATGTGTAGTCAAGGCCATGGTTTTCCCAGTTGCAATGTATGGCTGTGAAAGTTGGACCATTAGAAAGGCTGAGCGCTAAAGAATTGAGGCCTTCGAATTATGGTGCTGGAGAAGACTCCTGCGAGTCCGGTGGACTCCAAGGCCACCAAACTGGTCAGTCCTAGAGGAGCTCAACCCTGACTGCTCTTTAGAAGGCCAGATCCTGAAGATGAAACTCAAGTACTTTGGCCACCTAATGAGAAGGAAGGACTCCCTGGAGAAGGGCCTGATACTGGGAAAGATGGAGGGCAAGAGAAGAAAGGGAATGACAGAGAATGAAGTGGCTGGATGGAAACATTGAAGCAGTAGGTGTGAGCTTAAATGGACTTCAGAAGATGGTAGAGGACAGGAAGGCCTGGAGGAATGTTGTCCATGGGGTCGCGATGGGTCAGACACGACTTCGCAACCAACAACAACATAAAAGTCATAAACAAATAAACAAACAAACATATATATTTGTATGGATTATTCCTCTCAACAAAGGAAAGGATGGGGACCAAGCCATATGACTGTTGGTTTTTTCAGACTACTTCCTCCATTCGTTAAGGAACCCATAACTTGCTCAAATATGTGGCAAGTTTGAATTGAGTGCCTTTCAGCTTTGGTTACAATCATTATACAGACAATTGCATTTAATTCTGGATCATGGCCAATGACAACTCCAAATGAGATCACTGTCAACAGACACCTTTTGAAACAAGAGTTATCATACCCTTCAAGTTAGCTAATTTTAATGGTTTCTGCATTTCTGACTAAAAGAGAACAAAGACCTAAGCAGGGTGCCAGACCATCCAATTGAGCTTTCCATGTAAATATGATGGCTTTGACATATAACAACAACAACAACAACAACAACAACAATAATAATAATAATAATAATAATAATAATAATAATAAAGTTGGAAGGGACCTTGGAGGTCATCTAGTCCAACCCCCTGCTCAGGCAGGAAACCCTATACCATTTCAGACATTTGGTGTGCTAAACGTTGGAAAAAAAGCAATAATTATTTCCATCATAATGCAAATACTGGTTGCCTGAAGAAATGGAACTTTCCAAATAGGTTCTATTACAATGTTTCCTGGCATTCGGGCAAACTGCTTAACCTATCTTTTTATTTTTATTTTTCAAAGAAAGCCATTCAATAATTAAAAGAAGCAGAAGCAAGAAGGGGAATATGTTCTAAATACCTCTTGTATTATCCCATTTACTGTGATATTGATTCCCTGGCTCTTGAGCACTTGACTTGACTTCCCCATTGTCAAATGAAGCTGATGGCAACAAACATAGAGCTATATTATTCAGTATCCAAGATCACCACAGATGGGGACTGCAGCCAAGAAATTAAAAGATGCTTGCTCCTGGGGAGGAAAGCTATGGCAAATTTAGACAGCAAACTAAAAAGCAGAGATGTCACCCTGCCAACAAAAGTATGTATAGTCAAGGCCATGGTTTTCTCAGTTGCAATACATGACTGTGAAAGTTGGACCATAAGAAAGGTTGAGCACCAAAGAATTGAGGCCTTTGAACTATGGTGCTGGAGAAGACTCCTGCGAGTCTCCTGGACTACAAGGTGATCAAACCGGTCAGTCCTAGAGGAGATCAACCACGACTGGTCTTTAGAAGGCCAGATCCTGATTTCGAAACTCAAATACTTTGGCCACCTAATGAGAAGGAAGGACTCACTGGAGAAGAGCCTAATGCTGAGAAAGAATGAGGGCAATAGAAGAAGGGGACGACAGAGAATGAGGTGGCTGGATGGAGTCACTGAAGCAGTAGGCGTGAGCTTAAATGGACTCCAGAAGATGGTAGAGGACAGGAAGGCCTGGAGGAACGTTGTCCATGGGGTCGCGATGGGTCAGACACAACTTCGCGACTAACAACAACAACTACACCTATGTCTCAAAGTACTGATGGTCTTGGCATATGTATATATCAGATACAGTTAGGAAAATATGTGGATACAGGTTTAGTTCCCATATCATGTCCCACATTCAAGAGTCTATAAGTCCAGTTTTAGCAAAGTCATGATCTCTTGGATAATTATATTAAGATGGCAAATATCACCCAACATTGATGAAGGTTACATAGGATTCACACTTAGGACATTCACAAAATATTGCCCTACAGATTCAGAGCAGAAAAATGTTCGGACATGGAGTTGAGCTGATGAGAATTCAAATGACAGGTCAAATTAATATTAAAGATGTAGGTGAAGGAATGGCTTAAAATGATGCCAGTTTTATTCTAGTCTTCTGCTGCTGCTGCTCCCATTGTTTAAAACAGCAACAATATTTTCTTATGTAAAACTGGCCAATAAAATGACCTGTTTCAAAATCATTCTGGAAAGAAAATATGGATCCGGTGGTTAATATGGATCAGTGATGTCTGTGGAGATTCTCAGTCATCCAGGTCGTGGTTGTCCCAAAGGTGCAACTGGAGTTTCTTGGTTTTCTTTGAAGGAGTTTCGCTTCTCCTCAGAGAAGCTTCTTCAGCTTCTCGAATCCTTCTACTCCCCACCATCTAGTCAATGCTGAAGGAGCTTTTTGGAGGAGAAGCGAAACTGTCTTCAAAGAAAATCCCAGTGACTGATTAGGGCACATAGGGTTGGCCTCCTACGAGTCCCGTCTATTAGGCAATGTCATCTGACGGGTCCTAGGGCAAGGGCCTTCTCTGTTGCTGCCCCAGCCCTCTGGAACCAGCTTCCCACAGAGGTCCGCACTGCTTCCTCCCTCCTAGCTTTCCAGAAATTATTGAAGACCTATTTATGCCGACAGGCTTGGGGCGTATGAACAGTGCTCTGCCCCCGGGCCTAGGAGTGTGCCTCCATCGTTGATGGTGTGTTTGATTGTGATTGTGTGTTGTATGTATGTGTTTTAGATTGAATTGAATGTGTTTTTGGATTGGATGGTTGATTATTATTATTAAATTCCTCACATGTAATTGTATTGTTGTTGTAAGCTGCCCTGGGTCCTAGGAGAAGGGCGGCATAGAAATTTGAATAAATAAATAAAATAAATAAATAAATAAAAACAAGGAAGTCCAGTTGCATCCTGAAAAAGCACCTTTGGGATGGATCAATGATGCTCCAAGTAAAATTTGCATCCCAGAAATCTGCTTGTCAGAAGAAATGTCCAGGTAGAGTGCTCAAAGATCCATTTGTAGAGAGATCTTCTCATGTCAATCCCTAGTAGTTTTAGTTAAGGCAGATGGATTGGTTAGTAGATACTCTTCTCTGAGGGTTGTCAATAAGAAGTTCCTTTGGGTTGAGAATTAATGCATTTCACTCCTCTTGGCTAAGCAGATAAAGTGCCCCAAAAGCTGTTTGGCTTTGCAGCAATGAGGAAGTGTCTTGCAAGTGAAATATATGATGACCAGCCCAAATAGAATAGAGCTGGAAGAGACTTTGGAGGTCTTCTAGTCCAGCCCTGCGCTCAAGCAGGAAAACCTGTACCATTTCAGATAAGTGACTGTCTGGTCTCTTCTTAAAAATCTCCAATGATGGAGCATCCATGATTTCCCGGGGCAAGCTGTTCCACTGGTTCATTGTCCTCACTGTTAGGAAGTTTCTAATTCCACGTTGCTTCTCTCTTTGATCAGTTTCCAACCATTGTTTCTTGTCCTGCCCTCTGGTGTTTTGGAGAATAATTTGACCCCCTCTTCTTTGTGACAGCCCCTCAAATACTGCTATCATGTCTCCCCTGTTTCTTCTTTTCTTTAGACTAGCCAAACCCAAGTCCTGCAGCTGTTCTTCATATGTCTTAGTCTCCAGACCTTTGATCATCTTAGTTGCTCTTCTCTGAATTTTTTCCAAAGTATCAACATCTTTTTTGCAATGTGGTGACCAAAATTGGTTGTACATTGTACATATATCTGTGTAGTTCTTTCATTTGAAAAAGAAGTAGAGTCAACCCACCTTTCAGGTGAAGGGAGACTTTGCCTAGCACAAGTTAAAAATAAAAAAAATAAAATAAAAATCCAGATATAATTGTGGAACACTAGAAGGGCTATCTTTAAGCAATACTAATATGTGGGTTGGCTTGTTAGCTACAGGTGAACAGGAGCTCTCGGCAAGAAATTGTCATGACTTTTCATTAGGAACTGATATAATTGCTGCTGATTCACAGATGCCAACAGAGGCATTTAGCACTTACTAGGGAAGTAACTGTTGGGATTATAAAACATCCATCAAGGCGAGTTTCCACGGCTAGGTAAGGTCTTTGTGAAAGCTTCTGTGGCTTTTCAGTTGCTATTAATGGAAAATTCAGAGCCTGTACATTCATTCTGAGCTTATTCTTGTGCTGCACAGGAAATTGATAATCAGATCTCCGATGAAGTGCACCGATCTGCCTGGTTACTTACCTACCTACGGTATTTATCATCTGCAGATATAATTATTCCTCATCCAGCAACTTCCTCATTTTGCAACTTACAACGGTGATTAGAAGCAACATTGCGACCTATCCTTGCATCCTCAAACTTTGCAGGTCTGTAAAGCAAAGAAAAAAATCACTCAGATCCTAAGCACACTCCTATTTTCACTTAGTGACCAAGCTGCTGATCACAGTTGTGGTTGCCAAACAAGGACTATCTGTATGTTCATATAGTCATACATTGTTGTTATTAGTTGCGAAGTTGTATCTGACCCATCGTGACCCCATGGACAACGTTCCTCCAGGCCTTCCTGTCCTCTACCATCTTCTGGAGTCCATTTAAGCTCATGCATACTGCTTCAGTGACTCCATCCAGCCACCTCATTCTCTGTTGTCCTTTTCTTCTATTGCCCTCAATCTTTCCCCGCATTAGGCTCTTCTCCAGTGAGTCCTTCCTTCTCATTAGTTGGCCAAAGTACTTGCGTTTCAACTTCAGGATCTGGCCTTCAAAAGAGCAATCAGGCTTGATCTCCTCTAGGACTGACCGTTTGATCACTTTGCAGTCCAGGGGACTCGCAGGAGTCTTCTCCAGCACCATAGTTCAAAGTCCTCAATTCTTTGGTGCTCAGCCTTTCTTATAGTCCAATTTTCACAGCCAGACATTGCAACTGGGAAAACCATGGCAGATATCATAGTCATACATAGATGTTGACAAATAAACAACATTGTCTGAAGTGGTCAAGTTTTAATTTGTCCCTGAGAAGAACACTGAGATGTTATTACCACTAAGAAAAAAAAGAGGCATTATTGGTCCCCCTTGAGTGGTGGGATAGCTCAGCAGTTAAGACACTGAGCTTGTCAGCTAGAAAGCTGGCAGCCCTGGTTTAAGACTATAAGCTCCACACAACTAGGTGAGTTCCCATCCTTGGCCTGGCTCCTGCCAACTTAGCAGTTCAAAAGTATGCAAATGCAAGTAGATAAATAGGTACCATTATGGTGGGGAGCTGAAACTCAACATTAAGAAAACCAAGATCATAGCATCTGGCCCTCAATTCCTGGCAAATAGATGGGGAAGAAATGGAGGTAGTGACAGATTTTATCTTCCTGGGCTCCAAGGTCACCACAGATGGGGACTGCAGCCAAGAAATTAAAAGACGCTTGCTCCTGGGGAGGAAAGCTATGGCAAATCTAGACAGCATACTAAAAAGCAGAGAGATCACCCTGCCAACAAAAGTACTGTATAGTCAAGGACATGGTTTTCCAGTTGCAATGTATGGCTGTGAAAGTTGGACCATAAGGAAGGCTGAATGCCAAAGAATTGAACTATGGTGCTGGAAAAGACTCCTGCGAGTACCTGGACTGCAAGGCGATCAAACTGGTCAGTCTTAGAGAAGATCAACCCTGACTTTTCTTTAGAAGGCCAGATCCTGAATTTGAAACTCAAGTACTTTGGCCACCTAATGAGAAGGAAAGACTCCCTGGAGAAGAGTCTGATGCTGGGAAAGATTGAGGGCAAGAGAAGAAGGGGACGACAGAGAATGAGGTGGCTGGATGGAGTCACTGAAGCAGTAGGAGTGAGCTTAAATGAACTCCAGAAGATGGTAGAAGGAAGGCCTGGAGGAACGTTTGCCATGGGGTTGCGATGGGTCGGACACAACTTTGCAACCAATAACAACAACATGGTGGGAAGGTAATGGTGCTCTGTGATGTCATGCTGGTCACATGACGGGGAAGTGTCTTTAAAGCTCAATGGCCTTGAAATGGAATTGAGCACCACCCTCTATAATCAGTAACAACTAGTGGAGTAAAATCTGCGGGGACTCCTTTCCCTGTATTATTGGACCCATTTACTTAATTAATCATAAAAAGAAAGAAATTAGAGGGCAGAAAGAACTCAAAATAGAAGATTTCTTCACAAAGTTAGTCCAAATCCAGGTTCAGTGGATTTGTCAAATTTCTCTAATTATAAAAGTGTGCCATATTTTTTTTTTCGGTCTATTACATATCATTGTATGGGAAGTTAAGTGCATTCAAAGTCAAAACAAGTTTGCATTTTTTTTTTAAATCTGTTCTTATATGTATCACCAAGTGTAATAATCTGGCACATATTCATGAAAACATTGCATTAATTAACTCCTGTTGAAATATTAATTTACATAAACTATCATGTGTCTGCTTTAAAGAAGAACGCAATGCAAAAAAAAGTATGATTGTAAAAGGCAGGTCAAACAAATACAGAGGTTGAGAGGAAAAGGAAGAATATAAGTAATGAAGTTGTTTTAGAGCCAAACTAGACCTCCATCATTAGTTATGGAAAAGCTGGATTGCCAAAACAATGTTGCAAAGGCTTCTGGGAATTTTCAAAGAGGAGGAGGAGAAGAGGAGGAGGAGGAGGAGGAGGAGGAGGAGGAGGAGAAGAAGAAGAAGAAGAAGAAGAAGAGGCAGAGGAGGAGGAGGAGGAGGAGAAGAAGAAGAAGAAGAAGAAGAAGAAGAAACAACAACCATTGCATTGTATTCCTATTATTAAAAAAAGGTGATGAAATTGCAGACCACCAAAATTAAGATTTGTCATCTGAGCCAATCAAATATTCCAATTTGAAATGGTTTATACTTGTCAAGCAGCCACAATCACACCATCAGGTAAGAGAACCTTATAAAGAACATCTCTCTGATTCAATGATGAACGGGAGCAAAGGGAGGTTAAATCTTTTCGTCTTTCTAGATCAGACATGTCAAACTTGCGATGTCATGTGACGTCGCGCAACGTATTGGAACCGTTTTGCCATTGCTGGCAGTGGGCTGGGCGCAGCTTCAGGATGTTGCATCAGGCCTGTGGGCTGCCAGTTTGACACCCCTGTTCTAGATTATGTGGTCAACTTATAACTTGTGCCTTTTGTTTGCTGTTTCTTCTTTGGTACATTGTGACCTTGGTTTCCCAAGTTTAAATATGTACATGAAACTCTAGTTTGACTTGAAGAGGATTGGAAAAAATCTGAAATGATTTTTTGATGCACAGCCTCTGCTCAAACGATCGGCTGAGTGGTTATTTATGCTGGGATAATGCAATACATGTTGCAGCATAATTGAGCTGAATGACTTCAGGCATGTCAGCAACTGCCTTCATTCAAAGAATAGGCTTATACGACTGTAATGACATGGGGAAATTTAACCTGAAACATAGATAAGGAACAACTGCTTTCAATATTCAGCTTTCCCTCGGTGTCTCAGCAATTCTCTTTACACTCAGTGACTTCACTGATGTTAGTTTTCCCCTCCTCTTAATTAATTGCCTTTTTAATATTATCATCTCTCAGAAAGATCCCTTGCTATTTCTGCTTTGGAGAATCTCAGATACGGCATAAATAAATATTATAAACATAATGCATTATCTGAGCTCTCTCGTTCCATATTCCCTCTTCTCTTATTTCTTTCTTTCTGGAGTTAACCATAAAATATTCTCTTTTTTTTGGGTATCTCAAGACACTTTAAGTACATGAATTTATTTTAATCTTTCAGCTATTTTAAATCATGATTTGATGCATTCATCTTTAGGTTTTCAACATCATGTCTCAGCATGGAGCAGGAAATCATGGGAAAATAAGACTCAAACATGACTCAGTGTGGGAGCAACTGACATAATATTGTGCTAAATGTATTTTCAAAAGGATAAGGTTCTCTAATCCATAGATAGATAGATAGATAGATAGATAGATAGATAGATAGATAGATAGATAGATAGATAGATAGATAGATAGATAGATAGATAGATAGATGGATGGATGGATGGATGGATGGATGGATGGATGGATGGATGGATGGATGGATGGATGGATGGATGGATGGATGGATGGATGGATGGATGGATGGATTTAGATTTAGATTTAGATTTAGATTTGGATTTGGATTTGGATTTGGATTTGGATTTGGATTTGGATTTGGATTTGGATTTGGATTTGGATTTGGATTTGGATTTGGATTTAGATTTAGATTTAGATTTAGATTTAGATTTAGATTTAGATTTAGATTTAGATTTAGATTTAGATTTAGATTTAGATTTAGATTTAGATTTAGATTTAGATTTAGATTTAGATTTAGATTTAGATTTAGATTTAGATTTAGATTTAGATTTAGATTTAGATCCCACCTCTTTTTCATATAAAAATTAGAGTGGCAAACATACCTAATACTCCTTCTTCTTTCTGTTTTCCCCACAATAACTATCCTGTGATGGGCAGAAATAGAGAGTAATTGGCCCAAAGTCACCCACCTGGTTTTCAGCCCTAAGATGGAACTAGAATTCACAGTCTCCCGGTGATTGACAAAAGTCAACCAGTTGGTTTTCATGCCTAATGTGAGGCTAAAACTCATTGTTTCCTAGACCAGCACTTTTATCACTATACACCAAACTGCCTCTACATTAACATGCTTATTAGAACCCTATAATAATACATAAATCTTAAGTGGATTGTGAAATCAAATTTTGTTTGATTCATATAATAATTCCACAATAATGCTGCATTTTCTTGGAAAATTCAACTGCCTTGCACAGTTTCCTAGAACTATTTCCTTAGCTGATATCCAGTTTGATGTATTTGGTAGCGAAAAACTTGGTCATCCTCTGTGTTCTTCATAATCTTGATTATCCCAGAGTTTTTTCACTGGCAGACAAAAACAGGAGCTTTCTCTTCCTCTTCGTCTTTCTGACAGGAAACATTCCAACACAATGTTTAGCTACCTGTCAAAATTTCCTCAATTATGTTTGTTTTTCATTGTTGCTTAGGTTGTGAACAATAATTTGAGATTAATGCAATGAAAGGTGACAGGTAGCTAGATTTATTGGTTCAGAAAACTCTACAAGGGAACAAAGAAACATCGCACAGCATCCATACACATATTCAATATCAACAGTTGTTAAAAGATTGCTAAAGATTTCAACTTTATAAGAATGAGAAACTGAAGAGGAAGTCAAGTAAAATATTTCAAATGAACGAAAAGGAAGAAGGAAAGAAAGAAGCAAGGGAGGGAAGGAGAGAAGAAAGGAAGGGAGGGAGGGAGGGAGGAAGGAAGGAAGGAAAAAATGAAGGAAGGAAGGGAGGGAGGGAGGAAGGAAGGAAGAAAGGGAGGGAGGGAGGGACAGAGGAAGGAAGGAAGGAAGGAAGGAAGGAATCTAACATTCTTCATGTTTTCAGTGTGTCAGAAGCCATTATTATTGCTATAACTAATTTATTTAATGTCTCATAAAATCAATTTCTCTAGGCACTCTGCACTATAATTGGAACTATACTAGTAGCATAATAGCATTCAATAAAATCACTGTAAAACTGAACATAGAATATAAAGCTAATAGACATGCCAACTCATCATAAAATAATGTGGATTCAGAAAATAATGGACAGAAGAAAGCCACACCACAGTGAAGCAAAAGATGGGGAAAGAAAGAATGAAAATATTAAAAAAAATATATGTTAAAATGTATTAACATGTTGCTAGCTTCATTTAAAATCTCCAGGACTACTAAATCAGTGATTCTGTATTGGCTAAGGTGTCATGAACAGAGAGCTAGTTTTTCCTTAATATACAATTTTTCAATAATGATAGACTTTTTTGTCTTTTATAAAATAAAGTAATAATCCCCCCTCCACGCCGCTCAATGTATATGAAGGAAAACTGACCATAGGTAATCTTGAATTTTCTCACATTAAATGAAAAAAAAAAGCAAAACAAGCAAATAAAAAGATGCTGTAGAATATCTGCAGTTTTCAAATTATACACCTGGTTTTTACATACACAACTATATTTCAAGTCAACTATTTCCAGGACACTTCAGTTAATTAGTAAAGATTTAAGAGGAACTGGATCCAATAAAAGAATCATCTTGTGCAAGACATTTAAAATGATTATGGACATAAACTACTGTTTGGAGAAAAAAAAATCTGTTTTGTGTTCTATGTGCAAGTCCAAGAAGGAACACTAGCATAAATTGGAGACTTGTCTAATTCTCCAGTTTGGAAAAAAGAACAAAAAACCCAAGATGAGAGCAAAGTTCAAAATCTGCAAGATCGCAGACATGGCATCGTGATCTAAGCCCCATCCCTTTTCAATATGCATTGATGTCAAATGGATGTACAGATAGATGGAGTTTAAATAATGATGTTGATGTTTGAACCATTTTGTAGATTTTGACACCCCTCCACCACAAATACCCCTGTCCTTGATTTTTCTAACTACCCATCCCACTTAAGACCTTATTGGAGGAAACATAATCACTACATACATAGCTTCTTACCTTTCCTGATATACATTTATAGGGCTTCCTGCCTTAGTAGTTGTTGTATCTGGCCCTTCTCAGCTGAGTGAAATCCACATAAATATGTCTTTAAGAGTTTTATTTAACACATTTCAAAAGATTCACTTCAAAGCAAGCTGCTGGCAGTTTGTTGGCCAGAACGGCCAATTCTGATTTATTTACATTTAGATTAAACATTCTCCCACCTTCCAATTAACTCACTCTTTATCTCTTACATTGTCCAAGACTTCATTAATCTTCCGTAGATTTCAAAAACACCAGAAAACTGATTTCTAATGAACTCGGTGATGCATCAGACTGCCTCTTGATATTAACGTTGCTCGTGACAAAGACTTAGTTCCTTCTTCCTCTTCTAATATAGTTTTCAATACGTCACTTCCTTTTTCCACTTAACTGACTCCTCCGCCTATCAAACCTTCGGAATCTCGGATCAAGCCATCTAGCTTCCTGATCCGAATCTGACTCATCACTTTGAGAGTCTGACTCATCCTGCATACAAATCTCCTCATTGTCTAGCTCGGCTGATGGGAGGGGAAAATACCCAGAGGGGCCTGGTTGTGCTTCGTCATCCTCTGATATGTACCCAGCCTGTCTAGAGACACTCACAACAGTAGTTGAACTAGAAGGCCTCCAAGGTCCCTTCCATTATTATTATTATTATTATTATTATTATTATTATTATTATTATTATTATTATTATTATTATTATTATTATTATTATTATTATTATTATTATTATTATTATTATTATTATTATTATTATTATTATTATTATTATTATTATTATTATTATTATTATTATTAATCATCGCACAGTCAGCCAGATGTTCAGACTGGATTGGCATTTTGTCTACCTATTGAGTCCTTACCAAGGACCTGGAATAGGCAGATGTGGATGTTTGATGTTATTACAGATATCGTCGCAGGATGGAAGCGGTTCCTAGTAAGGCCGCCTTTTGCAATTGACTAATGGCAAATTTGTCAATGCCGATGATGGTGTCCAAGTGGTGCTCCAGTTGTTTTGGGATTGCACCCAAGGCGCTATTACTATTGGTACTACTTTTGCTTGCTTTTGCCACAATCTTTCTATTTCTATTTGTAGATCTTTGTATTATTATTATTATAATCATCATCATCATCATCAATTGTTTCTTCAGGGCTACTGCTACTGTATCCTCTTTCTCCTTCTTCTTCTCTTCCTCCTTCCCTTCCTCGTCCTCCTCCTTCTCCTCCTCCTTCTTCCTCCTGGGTTACATATGGTTATACATATGGTTATAGGGTAATCTTCATCATACTATGAAATGCTTCTACAAGCCATACTTCTAACGGTGCAGTGAAAAAACATATGTTATTCTAGTTATTTCTGCTCAAGACTCTTTTCACTGGCTTGCGGTATGTAAATGATTGGGTTGGTCAAAAAAAGGAACAGGACGATTGTATCATGAACAATACTAGCCTATTCCTACTAGCCTGTTCTATAGTGATATAAGATTGCATTGATTTAACAATTTGAGCTCTATTATATACTTTGGACCTCTTCTGTATTTTAGTTTTATTTATTTATTTTTTTAAAAAAATCTAATTATCTGCTTAGGAAAAAAACAAAACAAAACTTTTCTCTCTCTGAAGTTTTTGCTTATTTTACTTTTATTTTAACATTTTTTCCTTCTTTTCCAACTTTTCATCATGGAAGTAAAGTGAAATTTGGCTTACTGGGCTTCATAAAGTGGGACAGCACTTCACCTGTCTGTTTATCTATCCAAACAGAGTTTCCTGACATGACTCCATATCTTGAGTTGCACTCTAAACTACACTGATAGAATAGAATATAATTCTTTATTGGCCAAGCACAAGGAATTTGTTTCTGGTGCATAAGCCCTCAGTCTGCATACAAACAGCAAAGTGATAAGTTATAGATTCTAAATCATAGTTACAATCATTAATCATAAGATTATAAACAGCAAGTGAAAAAATCATAAGGTACCAATGGGAGAAGGTAGGAGGAAAGATGAGAAGATGAGAAGGATAATAGTAATGCAGCCTACTACATGGACAAATATCCATAGGCCTAAAACAGTGTGACTGTGAGAATTAGGTGCTTAGCAGAGTGATGGCATGGGGTTAAAAAAAATACTATATTTGTGTCTAGTTGTTTTGGCACTGAGTGCCCTGGAGCAGTGTCCTGAGAGGAATAGTTGAAACAGTTTATATCCAGGAAGTGAAGGGTCCAATATATTTCAATAATGACTTGAGATGTATAAAGTGAAAAAAAAAATTGCTTGAGTTTCGCTTTGCTCCCAGAACTTCACCTTGGCGAAGAATTTCACCGTACCCTGCAGAGTATGTCTGCATTGTGCTGATTCTCCAAACCACATTTTAATCAATCCCTGTGTAAGTAATACATTCTTCTCTTGCCACATCCATTTGAAAAAATAATTTAACTTATTCTGAAGATTCTTTTATCTGCCTTTCCCTTTCTGCCAACCCATCAATCTAAAACTGGCAATGAAATATTATTAGATTTTCTTTGGCCAGCTCTCGTGCATAAAAATCAGGAGCGAAACTTCAGGGAATGGATAGGAAAGGAAACACTACAACTAAAGGTGTTATATATTGGAGAGGTAACAACACCCATGGTGTCTTTTAACATATCTGGGATATTTACCAATAAAATGAGAGAAAATTAAACTTTGGGTATGCTTTTATATTTGCAGCTAGCTATGTCAACATTATGACTTGTAACGGGTGGTATATGTGTGTAAATTTATATCAGCTGTTTTTAGTGTATCTGTTTTACACTATATTTAGAAGGCGTATTAAAGAATTAACAGACTAAAAAAAAATCTAAGCTGTGAATAAATGGTTGAATTTCACTTTGAGCATAAATTCACTTAACAGAAGAATAACAGGATAACAGCTTTGGAAGAGACCTTAGAGAGACTTTCAGACAAATGGTTTTGTCCAATCTCTTCTTAAAAATCTCCCCGTGTTGGAGCACCCACCACTTCTGAAGGCAAGTTATTCCATTGATTCATTGTTCTATCACAAAATCTCTCCTTGGTTCTAGATTGCTTCTCTCCTTGATTAGTTTCCACCCATTGCTTCTTGTCCTGTCTTCAGGCGCGTTGGAAATTAGGTGGACCCCTTCATCTTTATGGCAACCTCTTAGATATCAAAACATTGCTATCATGTCATCACCAATCCTTCTTTTCATTAAATAGACATACCCAATTTGACTGTCAGTATCAGAAGCATTGTTGCTTATAGGGCTGGTCCCTGGATATATTGATCAGAATGACCAAATGTGATCTGGAGTTTCTGTCAGGAGCACCTTGAATCAACATGTCTTCTCCTACATTTGGTGGACATTTGAAAAGATGCCGTTGCAAACCTATGTTCTGTTTTTCAGACTCACCTATTCTAAATCACCTTTTTTGCCTTTAAATCCAGAGCATTACACAACCTTATTAAACAGTAGGGAACAGAGTAAACATAAAACTAATCAAAGAGAGAAGCAACCTAGAACTAAGGAGAAACTTCCTGACAGTGAGAACAATTAACTAGTGGAACAACCTGCCTCCAGAAGCTGTGAATGCTCCAACACTGGAAGTTTTTAAGAAGAGACTGGACAGCCATTTGTCTGAAATGGTATAGGGTTTCCTGCCTGAGCAGGGGGTTGGACTAGATGACCTCCAAGGTCTCTTCCAACTTTACTATTATTATTATTATTATTATTATTATTATTATTATTATTATTATTATTATTATTATTATTATTATTATTATTATTATTATTTTCAAATTACCAAAGGTTTCCTATATAAGAGTTAAAGCCAAGTTGAAGTGGATTTCTTTCATGATTTCACGGATACGGCTATGCAGTTTTCTGAACAATAGACTTGCTATTTATCATTGCTTTCTTTCAGGTTGTTATCACTTATTTTTTAAATAAAAATAGTTTAATTTTACCTTATTTCCAGTTTAACTGATATCTCTAGGACTTCCTGGTCACCTTTCTTTCAGATGTCTATGGAGATTCTCTATCATCCAGGTCATGGTTGTCCCAAAGGTGCTTTTTCAGGATGCAACTGGACTTTCTTCTTCTTTTTTTTTTTGAAGATGTTTCGATTCTCATCCAAGAAGCTTCTTCAGCTCTGACCGGATGGTGGGGGAAATGTCTTCAAAGAAAAACAAGTTACAGAAAGCCAACACGGGTTTGTCAAAAACAGATCATGCCAGACAAATCTTATTGCATTCTTTGACCAAGTGACAAAATTAGTGGACCAGAGGAATGCTGTGGATATAATTTACTTGGACTTCAGTAAGGCATTTGACACAGTAGGTCACAACCTACTACTTGATAAGATAGAAAAATGCGGGTTAGACAGCATCACCACCAGATGGATCCGTAGCTGGCTTACTGGCCGTACTCAGCATGTGGTCCTCAATGGAACTGCATCTACATGGAGGGAAGTGTGTAGTGGGGTGCCCCAGGGCTCTGTTCTGAGCCCAGTGCTCTTCAACATCTTCATCAACAATCTGGATGAGGGGATAGATGGGGAACTCATCAAATTTGCAGACGACACCAAGCTGGCAGGAATCGCCAACACTCCAGAAGATAGGCTTAAGATACTGGAGGATATGGAATGACTTGAACACTGGGCACTATCTAACAAAATGAAATTCAATGGTGAAAAAAGTAAGGTTCTACATTTAGGCAAGAAAAAGCAAATGTATAGGTATAGTATAGGGGGTACCTTGCTCAATAGTAGCAATAGTAGAGGGACCTCGGAGTCCTAGTGGACAATCATTTAAATATGAGCCAGCAGTGTGCTGCAGCTGCCAAAAAAGCCAACACAGTGCTGGGCTGCATTAACAGAGGGATAGAATCAAGATCACATGAAGTATTAATACCACTTTACAATGCCTTGGTAAGGCCACACTTGGAATACTGCATCCAGTTTTGGTCACCACGATGTAAAAAAGATGTTGAGACTCTAGAAAGAGTGCAGAGAAGAGCAACAAAGATGATTAGGGGACTGGAGGCTAAAAAATATGAACGGTTGCTGGAATTGGGTATGTCTAGTCTAACGAAGAGAAGGATGAGGGGGGACATGATAACAGTCTTCCAATATCTCAGGGGCTGCCCCTAAGAAGAAGGAGTCAAGCTATTCTCCAAGGTGCCTGAAGGCAGGACAAGAAGCAACAGATGGAAACTAACCAAGGAGAGAAGCAATCTAGAACTAAGGAGAAACTTCCTGACAGTGAGAAAAATTAATCAGTGGAACAACCTGCCTCCAGAAGCGGTGAATGCTCCAACACTGGAAGTTTTTAAGAAAAAAGGGGACAGCCATTTGTCCGAAATGGTATAGGGTTTCCTTCCTGAGCAGGGGGTTGGACTAGATGACCTCCAAGATCCCTTCCAACTTTATCATTACTACTACTACTACTACTACTACGGTACTACTACTACTACTACTACTACTACTACTACTACTACTACTATTATTATTATTATTATTATTATTATTATTATTATTATTATTATTATTATTATTATTATTAAAGTCCACTTGCCTCCTGAAAAAGCACCATTGAGTTTTTCTTCAAACAGTAACTGCATAAACTCCTGATCAGTTTTTTTCCAACATCATTCATTGTTAGTGAAGTACATTTGCATAAATTAACAATATATGTAGGTGCATCCAATTGTCATCTTAAATTTATCAGAATTTGCAAGCAGTAAATTAAAAAAAATCAAAAAATAAACCATGCGGATTCTCCCTTTGATTTGCAGAATTCCTTGTTTATGGGATGGAAATTGTAATAAGACACCTAACTTTTGTTTTCCAGTTAGTTTTCCTTAATATGCCAAATCCATTTAATTAGACTTTCTATAAATAATCCATATAAAATACGTCACCCAACGATCTATGCTTTACCTTATGTACACGGCACATTTTAATACTTAAAGGCATTAGAACAGATGTTAGGTGCCTGCTAACCTTGTTTTCAGTTTTCTTTTATTTATATGTTAATGAGAATTTAATTACTTCATGAATACTTAAACAATCTAAGGGGGGTTGATATCATTAGCTTGAACATGACAAGAACCAAAAGTGACCACATGGGAAGACAAAAATTGCTTTTAGTTTACTTGAAGACAGGAAGATGAATTCATTTCATCCCCTGCTGTGTTTTACCTGACACAGAAAACCAAAAAAAAAAGCAACAACAACAAAAACCCTGAGTATACAGTGAATTCCACTTTTATACTAATGAAGGGATCAGAAGAAGATTAAGTCTAGATAAATGTATTCTTTCTTTTTGCATTTTGAATTTATTTCTTTTACTAATTAAACCACAAATGCATTCTTATTTGGTCTTTTCTTTCTTAA